>QXVX01000782.1:0-108442 GCA_013436065.1 Halocynthia aurantium | reverse complement strand
ACGAGGTAATAGATTATGGTACTTATTGCGTATAAATAAACCGTGCCGTCAAAGAATGACGCCTGCGTTACCTGTTGTTGACGTACTTCCTTTATCATTCTAATCTCAGGACGACGTACAACGTCCCAGAAATATTTACTACGGCTGCCTTTAATGTAGTTAATAAATACATACATATAACTAAAGTTTCAATATTTAAAGGGGTCGGCCACAACCCGGACGTTTTTTTTTCGGGAACTATCCTATTAAAGTTAAATGAGCTGCGAACTATCGGGAAAAGTCAATATATTTACGAAATGAAATGTCTTGATCGATTACACAATATATCCCATCTCAATAATGAATATCGTCTCTAATATCGTCTCGTATTACGTCGCTTTCTCACGTTCACTATTTTCTTAAGCAGAATTAGCGTCTGGCACAAGCACAATAGCTTCGTTAATGGTTTTTAGTTTGTCGCTTTCCAGAGATTCCAGTGAAAATGCTGATTGTGAAACCAGTAGTTTCGATGACCAACAATTTCATTGAGAATTTTTTTCATTTCCCACGATGACTATTACATTTTCGTTCATCGGTTTTCTGTTCGCGTGTCGAATCGAATACCGAAAGTTACAGTGTATCAGTAGTTTGTACATACTTTCCGAAAGATTGAATGAATGGTTTTAATACTAATTCAGATTATGCATTCTGTGGGTGTTTCAGTCAAGTTTTGTATACTATCAGCTCACACTGTGTCAAGTTGTTCCACATTCTTGAAATTGTCTTCTAAATGAGTTTGACGGAACAGTTTGGAAACTTTTTTTTTTAATTCCAGGTAGGCCTAAATGGCATCCGTGATAATGTGGTTTGCTTAAATTATATATCTCGTACCTGGTGACGTCTATTACGCCGTAAAATCCGCTAGAAAGTTGATCATCATGCCAAATTACATCTTACATTATTACAGCGATCGTTGATAAATGTATAATCATCGTCAAATTGCTGTTGTTTGTTGTATTATTTACAGTTACATAGTGCGCTAAAAATCTTGACAACAACGGGTTTTTCTTACCGGAATCCTACCTTGGAGCAGATAACCTTGGGCTGTTATTATTGTGCGCTCTTGTCTGCACTACAAAACTTCATGATTCATGATTTTGACACCATCATTTTGAAACTGATAATAGTCCGCTTGTTGTCATGTAGGAATTACTATTGGTGTTGTAACTAGTAATTTTCTGGAGTACCTCTTAACTTCTGTAAAAGAATTTACTTCTTAGTTCAGTGTCGCTGTCACCAGAGCGAGACTGGCGCCACTTCTTTCGACATAATCTGACATTTTCAACTGTGCGGTATTAAAAACTTCTGTATAGTTTAGTAGGGTTCAGTTAAGCTTTTGTATTTTTGTAGACTTTTGTGAAGATGCTTGGTAGTATTTGAATTACGCCTGTAGCGACAGTAGTCTTGATTACAGTACAAAGTTAATGAATGGGTCACAATTATCTATTGTCAGACAATGATGTTTATCTACTGTCGACTGCGAAAACCTGATTGTTGAACGACACTGTAAACTTGAACGAATAACGTCATTGGTTGCATTAACCACAAACATTTAAATTAAAAACAAATCAATACAATGAATATAAACTCAACAGCGAAACCTTGCGTTCAATTTCAACTGTATTCGCATAAATCTTATCAACAGATATCGTCAGAATTTTTAATTAACTATTACGCTCTTGTAATCCTTGCTGTGTCAATTTCGCGTAGTATGTAAGTGATACAAAAGGTTATGATTTTCCACACGTGAATGGAAATCGTATATCCTCAATCATACTCCACTTTAAATCCTGTTTGCATAAAAAAAAAGTCTCAGATATTCAGGGAAATTTCATCCGCTAGACGGCAGCATGGAGCAGTATTGTGTTATGCCTTGCACTACACGACAGGCGTTGTGAATTTTGCAAATATACTACTGTAGTGTGATGAAACTCGTCATGAGTTGAACATTCAACATCGGTCGAGTACCCTGTAACTTTTCAAAATTCAACAATCGTCATAGACAAAAGCTCATAACGAATGTACCGATTTCCAATAGAATGGATTTGAATTTTAGCTCCACTAAAAGAACCTCTTTATCAACATTTATTCATCATAGCATCGCTCGCTTAAGGCAGTTTCTTTTCCTTGATTTGGTTGTAAGTAAATAGTCGCTTCGCTTCCTTATGATGTAATTACTTCTATGTATTCTCAGGAAACCATTAAGATATGAAAGCAAGTCCAGTTTCAGTGTTTATTCTTTGTGGAATGAATTATGTCGAAGGAAATTCCCCGAACAAATACCACGTAAACATGTACTGAGAACTTATTTCCGGATGAGTGTGGCTTTTAATCCGATGAGTATTATTTATGCTTTAAACGCGAAAGTTTGTTTGTATGTTTATCTTGAAAAACGTAGTCATTTTACATCGGACCAAAATTAGCACAAGGATCTATGAAGGAACAGGGGTTGTTAACTCTTATCTTAGATCTTCAAACAATCGTCTTGACATGAATGTTGAGGTGCTAACTACCTGGTGGTACCAGCCACCACGTTCACGTTCATTGACCATATGTGGTAGACATTAAATGTCTCGGTTTTATTCTATCTGTAGTCAATCGCAGGGGAGATGCATCATAGACCTGGTGGTACCAGCCACCACGTTCACGTTCATTGACCATATGTGGTAGACATTAAATGTCTCGGTTTTATTCTATCTGTAGTCAATCGCAGGGGAGATGCATCATAGAATAATGAATTAACAAAGGAAGGGTTCAGGCTTCTCGGAGGAATGAAGGTTATGAAATCGGACCTAGGACCCCCTTAGCGATAAAACTAGGAACCTGGTTATATGTCTATGAAAGCTGTCCCGGTAAAAGCTTACCCGGGCAAGGTTGGTGGTTGCTGAATCTTAATCTAGCCTACACAGCCTAAAAAATCCAGTTAAAATAGAAACTGATTATATTATTTCAACATTTATTGGTGTTTTGGAGTTAATAGGTGTTTTTCGGAAACATTTTGACCCTCACCATTAAAGGTTCAATCCATCGTCCTTATAATAGGATGTTATTGTATCATTTTATCTCTAAAAATGGAGTCTTGACGAAACATACTCTGTTGTCGATTATCATTACTTAATTGGTGTTATATTTAAAGTTCGCAATTGAGCCAACATTATATTCAAAGTGGGAAAAACATAGGAAATCATAACGGGAAGTGTAAAAATGTAAACGAATATCTTCATCCTTTTTGGTCAAAAATAGAACCAAGTATATATATTTCTTATTCTCGACAATTAAAATTAATTGCTGTTGAAAAAAAAAGGGGAACAGAACGGATACGCCGATCATGGTTTCTATATATAACCTTGCTTTGTTCTCCATTGACACCCTTCTTGTAAATTACTTCTAATTTTGGTTTTATGCTGTTCAAGCAACAGTTATAGGTAATTGCCATGGGAGGTTCATTGGAAGAATATATTTTACGTCAGTTGTGTTGGCGTTGTGTATAATATAGCTAATGACCAAAGCCAAGTGTCGCGCATGATATGTCTGATGCTGTTTCACGTCTTGCCTTAGCAGGAATTTCACATTGCCCGCGCTGAATTTGAGCCAGTACGTGTTTCTTTAGAGTGCTTGAAGACGGTCCAAATTTTGACCGATTCTTGTAAATCTATTGACATAACACTACACTTCTACGTATTGTCTTGGCTTCTGCTTCTAGTTCTCCCTCACTTCTTTTCATATATCGTGCGAATATCAACTAGGTTCAGGCAATTGGAGGTGGAAATTGCTAATTGCTAATTGCTAATTTACAATTTACACGTTTCTAAAATAACTCATTATGTTCGGCGTTTAATTACGTGTGCGTGGGATAATAGAACGATCACACAAAATCTGTTAATCCTACAATCTTCAAAGCCGGAATTCAGCCCTAGTATGCGCAACGTTCACCCGAAAGACGTAGTACCGGTTTGAGCCCGTATAATTACGGAGATAAAGTTAGAACAGGTCTAGCCATAGGGAATTGGAGTTTATGGAATAATCAAAAGTTTTTAAGCTGAGAACTGTTTGCCAAACTCTGACGTAATGTAGACGACTTCACTGCGCGCGATTGAAAGCGAGGACTAACATGTAGGTATGTACATTATTATTATATTGCTTCTTATTATACTGCTGTGAAGTTGTATTGTATACGGCAGTTACTACAGTATTCAAAATAATATGACCGCTTTACTTTGTCTTATATAATATCAGTACAGTACAATGATGTAGTCTAACAATGTAAATAGTCCTTAGTCTAAATCTGTATAGTAGCAAAGATACTAAATAAAGGACAAAACCGAAAATGTGTAAGGTAATCAACGATGTAGAGGGTTTGGAGTTGGGATTCGCGATTTTCTGTCGGTAACATATTTACGAGTTTCCCGTTTACCCGCATTTAAGTAATACCCGCCTAGACAAAACCTTCCAACACAGCTGAGCACTTGTTCTACCTTGTAATGTTGAAACTGCATAATTTTGTCTGAAATTTTCAGAATTCAGTTGTATGGATAAGTGTCATTTATATAGCAAGCAGTGTTTTTATTCTCATTCACAATCTAGATGAAGAACCTTATTATCACTCAAATCAAAAATATACCTCACAGGCACGTTAAAAAGAAAATCGTGTTGACTCCAGATAATACATACATATCGAGGAAACCATAAAGTGCTCTAACCCAAAAGTTCGGCGTATATCATACATACAAAACATACACTGCGGTAACCTTGTGTGGTTACTTAAATGGAACTTGGATAAGTAAGAAAACATTGAAAATTGATACGCAGCGAGAGATTAGAGACGAAAACATTGAAAATTCAAAAAAGAAAAACAGAAAACAGTGTTTTAAAGTAGGATTAAATTTCTAATATATCTCACACCGAATAAACATAGCAAAAAAACAACTTTTTACGCGACTAACTCTTATCTTCATTCTTCAATCAACCGCCTTGGTTTGAATGTTGCGGTGCTAACTGCCTGGTGGTACCAGTCATCACGAAGCAGCTTATTGTCTGTATGTTACGTGCAGACATTAAATGTCTTATTGTTGTACTATCTGTGGTCAATCGCAGTGCGAAGTTTTTAATTAAAGTATACGATGACAGTAATTGTTGATTGCGGCTTGTTCTCAATATATAACTTCTGAAACCGAAATACACAAACTGGAACTTGCAACGAGCAAGGTCATAGTTGTGATTTAGTTTCATGGAAATACTTGATGATAATACCACGGTTGTCCTGGAATCGCGCATATTCTTAGTAGAGTCGGTAATTACTACTTGATGTTTTGATTTGATGGTCCAAGTTGAGGTACAATAGTGTAGCCTCGGGACGGGTACGATCTTGGCGTTGTCACGCATGTGAGCAGCATAGAACGCAGCTAAGCTATAGCTTGACTGTTTGTGTTGTGTTCAAGAATGTTTTTCTCAGCCAACCACGTAGTAGGAAAACCTACACAGCCTCTTTGGATTGTTTCGCTGTACAAGCTTGGATTGACACTGCTCGTTAAACTTGACTTTGCAAAACGGATGAACGTTGCCATACCTCAATCCCCTGACAAATGAAAGATATAATTTAGATTTGTGCTTAATATCAATATCCCTATTGTGTATTTGACTTCATGTCAAGTGATTCATTTGTAATCCCATTAAGATTTACGAAGCTGATACATTTCCCCTTGCATATTATTATTACTGATTATAGTACGTACCTGCTACAGCAATGTGTTTCCCAAGTCGCAAACATGTAATGCACGAATCGAAACTGCAGCATTTGAGTTGCAGGATCGTATTGCGGAACTGCTTCCGGTTCGCATCTCATTCCAACAGCTTCTTCTTCGGTCAACTCGACCTCTTTGTCTGCCGTGAAACTAGCTGCCATTTTTTCTTGGTTGGGGTCTTTTATTCTTCGGTATAAGCCCGTTTTCCTGAGGGATGTACTGGTGATGTTTATTACGTTGATCTCCATGCAGGAGGCCTGAAATAAATAACCTATATTGTAAACCTCTAATATGAAATTTACTCATAATAATGTTCTCGACTATAGAGCTTTTATTTTACTTACGGTATATTGCTTGTTTTTAACGCAAGCACATCCAGCACAGGAACCCCGTTCTTCATCTACGATTGTGAAATATTTGTTTTCTTGATAGGTTCCTGATTGCGGATCCTGGCAACCGTTTTGTTTATAACAATCGGCAGAAACTTCTGCGATGTAGAATAATGCCAACATGGCCAATACTGACGTTACTGCCTGCAAAAGATTTAAATTGATGTTAAATATAATATTAAAGAGTAGTAAGTTATCTAACTAATATTTCGGGAGTAATAATATAGACTCTAGAGTTTCTAAAAATTATTAAATTTTATATTCAACTTCAAATGTAGATGTAATACTGTTGTGAAAAGGAAACATTGCTACTTGGTAATGACTTTCTTAGTAGTAAAAAAGTAGTAAAAATACAATACATACCTTGATCATTTTTGTTTTCCTTCTGTCTTTATAAATGTAAAAATTCCACAGGCAAATTGGTAGATATAGTATACGTTATATTATATGTATATTTTTGCAATCCTGAAACACAAACAATTTGGTAAGTTATTAGGAAACTTAATTTTTTTTCCAATTGCTAGCCTTTGTTAAACATTACTGTACTGTCCCTAAAAAAATCCAAAGCGCATTAACATCGTGAATAAATTGCATAATATTCTGGATGTATACACACATCGATTAATCATACACCGAAAGCAGGGGAGATCCTTTTCTAGAAGTAGCACTTGTTGACAGATGAACGTCTTATCATCGGTATGTCCTAGCGTTGGCCGCGCTTCTCTTTATATACACTGAGCCTCAGCCGCAGGCCCGCGTGACGTCAACGAGATCGATTTGTAGCGATATAGATCTCATCCATTTCTTTTTAGGCGCTGCTAAAATTAACCCGAGTTTCTTAGTGTGACGTGTTGGTAAGCACCTATTAGCATTATTGATTGAAATTTCTCAACCTTGTCTTAATTATTCCGTGTAATGAGGTCCTATAAACAATACATACAATAGTTACATTAGGGAATTCAGCAGCCAAGTGCATATAATAATTATTTGCCTAGATTACTAGAGCTCGATGCGCGTCCCAACAGGTCAACAATATCAATAATATATTTATTTAAGGTGTGAGTGGATACAACACACCTTATTTTGCTATATTTATCTTAGAAATGGTATCTTCTCATTAATTTTTTTTCCCTAAAAGGAAAAGTTAACTATCGGCTTCTTGGCTTGAAAGTAAAGCACGCTGCCTCGGTGATTTATTTTAAGTTGACCACAATGTTTACAACTGAACTGGCGTAAATATTTAGAGATGCTCGTGCAACCCAACCCGACCTGCAGGAGGATTTACTTCCTGTCAATTAAGATTAAATCGATTTCACAGATCTCTTTAATATTACATAGAGTTTTATATTCAAATTTTTTTCTGCTAATATGCCGCAACTATGCGTGCAGAGACGAAGACTTAATCTTCGTTTTTTCTGGTAAAGTCGCTGTTTTAACCTTTGCACCTCGGGATTCCATTGAATATTAATTGAATGATTTGCAGACTACCTCCATTGTCTATCATTGCTCCAACGTATAATTAAACGTTTGGCATTTTGTTCCGGTGGCCGCTTTCCAACACTACTCGGAAGCGTAAGGTGATAGTTTAAATATTCAGCTCCATCCAAATCGTTACTTTGTGATCGAATGATAGTTGTCGCAAATATTTTAATTATATTCAAGTCATTTCATTTCAATCGCCCAAAATTGCCTCTCATGCGCCTACGCCATTGTTCATTTATGACATGTAAATATAGGCTGACCACGCACTAAATTCCAATGGATAATTATCGCTAGAGTCAGAGGCCCAGGATCCCTGGTACACGGTGTGCAATATGTGTTGAACCTTTCTGGCTCCGAGTGTTGTTTACAACGGATCATTTTATTGATGAGATATTTCCTTTGCACGCGAACATATGAATGGTAAACAAACCATGAGTATATACAGTTGCTGTTGCACGATTTTACTGCAGGGACATGAAAAAACGTTATTGCTAGTGTTTTCAAAGTTTTCTTTTGGAATTGCTGCCGTGATATGTATACTACTGCATAGTATTTGTATAGTCCACGTCGGTTCTCAAACATTCTACTCTATACTGTCCCTGACTAAGCTTTACTGAATACTTGAACTTATCAGTCACGAAATATATATAAATTCAATTCGCAATAATAGGCATATTCTAAGTAAGGTCATTCAAACCCACAGTTGCAACAATAATTGCAGTCTTTGTGCATAGACCAATTTTATTTCAAGGGGATTTTCCTAACATAGCACTATTCGCTGTATTCGCTCCGATTTTGCAAAATGAGTCATACTCACCTGATTCAGAAAAATATTTACTGAAATTCGAAGAAATAAAAAAGACATTGGTGTTGGCAACAACAAACAGCTTCGTAATACAACGATTTTACAGAGAACTAATCTTCGCAAATTCGGAATAAATATATCGGCTGACTTTCATACGTTTTTTTCAGTATTATCATTTAGCTGGAACATCATGAGATTTTGCCCGTGTCTAATACGGTCTATCATTGTTGAGCTACATCAGCATTCGTACTTTGCGCTTGTACTGTAGAATGTCGTATATATGATGAAATAGATTTAGTCCAATAGCGGCTGCACTGAATACAGAGCATTGTGTTTCCATGTTATCTAGTTTTACTTTGGACAACAACAGTGGTAGGTTCAAGTTCAATAAATGCAGTGCATTGTGTTTTGATGGCATCTACTTTTACTTTGAACGGTTGTATCAGTTGTCACGTTCAAGTTCATTACAGCCACAGTATTTACCTGCCGAAGGCTGGATATTTCTGGGATGTCTGGGTTTTCCTGATAAGGTATAAAACTTTTATTGCCTCTCAATAATTTGAGCATTCTGCTTCTTTATTGGAGTGCGGGTGCAAATTTATGAATTTTTCAAATAACTTTGAATCAAGAGAACCGGATCCAAAAAAATTGAATCCCATCATTATATCATAATTTTCACTATGCATTCACAATGTTTAACTTAAATATACATCAAAGGTCTATGGTCCCAATCTCAAGATTGATTTCATCTACGAAGATATTATGGATTTAATTTTAACTTGAACCTGAATAGAATCTGAGGAACTTCTACCATAGATTAAATGTAAATAATTCAATCTAACCTAAGATCGTCGGCAGGATGGGCTGAACGCAAGGGTGCAAGTCTGGGTCATCCATCCATAATATATATAATTAATACCTTTTCTATGCTACCTTCAGGAGCTATGGTATGTAATTCCTAACGATTTTCCCTAGGCTTTGTACAGATAATTATTTCTAGAATATGGTAATTGTTTGGAAAATCATGCTCTCTATGTAATTTCGTCAAACCTTGTCCTTTTGGAATGCCGGCATGCAGACCATGGTAAGGCATAATGTCAGTTAACAATTACCATCAGCCGATTTAATTGTTCGAAAAATACCCTTATATGGACATTGACTTTATGGCTCCTAGCTGTTAACTGTCGTCAACAACTTTGCTTTGGCAACGCTATGCACGTTTGGACGCGCTCAAATTAGAGTTATCGCGGTTAAGCGCCCTGCGAGTGGTAGTTAACTAAAGCTTTATATGATTTGACCGATAATTTAAGTGCTTTCACCGCACACTGGTGACGATAATTGCAGCGATCGGAGCGCTCTTATTGACGAAATTAGCCAGTAATGAAAATAGGCGACAGACTAACGAAATAACTCAAATAGTTGATCGGCTTATAATCGTGTTACGATCGACTAAATTAACGTGCAAGCGAACTGACTTGACGCCAATGCCTCCAGGACTTGTTCAATTCATCGCTATGGTCGCAAACGAAAATATTTATTTCTCAGTCGTAGGCGTTTGACGGTGCCGCTATGGAAACCCGATTAATGGACGGGAGAATGTGCGGTTATTGGTCTGTACGCAGAATTGCCTCAGTTATGTACATCGCAGTGTGTGTTTTGATGGAAAATAATTAAAGAGTTGGAAAATTACCTCAATTTGTTTTTCGTATTCCGCTTCCAATTTGCGAATAATCTCTGATTTCGAAACGGAACTCGTGGAAGACTTTATTAATCTTCTGTTCAATTAGATCTTGATTTTAATTCGATTGTGAGCATTAGACTATATAATCTTAGTCTATCAGCTCTCTAAACCGCGCGTTGCCACGACCTTGAGTGTCGACCTACTGTACTCTCAATTACCAAAACGTAGCGCTCTACGGGTGTAGTAAATCTTACTAACATGAAATTTTCATGGCACATTCGTATAAACAGTAAGAGTATATTTCAATAAATATTAAATTTTGCAGATTTTGCTTCTTACTGGCATCAATTGTCTCAAAAACTGAAGCAATATTGTAGATTTCATATTCAAGATAGGTATCATCAACGTCTAACTCCCTACTAGTACCGAAATTGGGAACTGGAAAGTATCCCCCTATTTTTACCCTCGTCACAGTATTAAAATGATATTTGTATGTATGAATATTTGTCTCAACCTTTTCTTGTTGATAATGTAACTAACGTGACCGTATGTACTTTTGTTTTCCATTAAATCATTAATTTCAAAGTGAATTTAAATATTATTTTTGACTGACTGAAAGATTTTAGTATCCGCTTGCATGTAAGTAACCGGAAAGATCAAGACGTTATCAGGTACAACGTGCAGTTTACGACCACCGATAAATGATGTTATTGACGTTACTAAGAAGAATATGACTAGACTAACCCCAAAGATAACAAAAGGAATTTAGTACTTGTTAATGACCGGTAAAAGCTTTGTTTCTAAAAAAATATTTTTCTAAGATCGAATCGCCTCATGGGGCGAAGGCGACCGGTCATAAACATCCTTTCGGACGTGTTTCAGAATCTTTCCCTCATATTACGGATATACAGATAACTTCGTTTGGGGTGGTGTTGCGTTCCGTAATTACGGGACTGAGCTGCAAACGTATAATCAACTTGTTATAGTTGCTGGAAATAAGCCAAATTTAATGACATTGATAATTATGAGTTGGTACTTGAGATGATTGATAACAAATTTAATACTGTAGGACTGCGCCTATAAATCAAAAATTCCAATTTCAGTTACACCATATGCCATAATAAAATATCTAACCACGCAATTTTATTTCATTATGGTGTAATGTACTGAATAACAAATGAAACATATAGTATGTAACGCTTTATTGATATTTATGTTACAGTTAAAGACATCAGTGCAGTTTAATATTTGGCTCTGGCTAAAATCATGCAAATTTTTTCAATTTGTCAATTCTTACAGTCCATCGATAAAATACATTACAACCACTCACTACAGTAATTAGAGTTATATTTTGTTTTTCTTCAAACTACCTTGTGCTGCTATATTTAGCCTGAATTTGAATTTAACTGACAGCATATAAATATCTAATGAATTAATTCATAGGAAATGAGATATAGTACGCGTGCAGGCATTTAAAGGCAATTCTCATAACTTCATTTTCAATAAGATGTCTTAAAGTTTAAACCTTGCGGCTTGATCGCAGTAAGAGCATTGGATTTGATGAATTTCCTCTGGTTTTATTTGCAGACGACACACAGACACTTGTTCAAATGTTTTCAAATAATATTTCCTGGAATGGGAAAACAAGGAAATCCGCGTGATATAATTGGATTTCAATAAAGTATATAGTTTTATTTCAGAGGTTCTTGCGCAATTATCCGTGATAAACGACATACCACATGATGATTGTATATGGTGAATGGTAACCGAAAATCATAAAATTGTTGAAGAATTAGCGACATAATCGTTTTAAATTCGCAATTTTATTAGGTTGCGTCATGTACGGTAGGTTTCGCGCTGATCGTGATTTACTAACGCACAAAGCGACCCTGCAAACGAAAGGAAGCGAACTCTTCCTTTATTAAAATTTCAAAAATTCGCATTAATCATTTGATGGACCTTGCAAGCAACGTAGAAATTTAGTAACTGTCGTTCTTAATTAGTGTTAGTTACTGCATACAGTCCTTTGTTTCGGGTTCAAAATTAGTGCAAAGAACTAGAAAACGAACGAAACAACTGGAAATTAGCTAATTGTTCGCAGTAAATCACTCCTGTCATCTTTAACTTTTGTTCGACATAGACAAATGACGCAGCAACTTTTAAATCATCCAACACAGTTTTGTACTCAAAATCTCTTTAACCTTTTGTGTGATAGTACATTTACATTGAAAAGTGCATTCAAGTTTTTGCTCAGTTTCGCCTGTTATTGTAGACAACCCCTGTTTATTTTAGGTATTTGAATACAATGACTTGAATTACGTCTTCAAAATTATAGATTTAAAATTCGTATAGATAAAGATTGGTTCGAAGGTGTAAAATCATCTAGAGGAGATATTTGGGATAATTATTCATGGCTAATTTATAATTATCAATGAATATTTCATGTTTACTATCATGAATTTATTTGTATTGAAAGTATTTCTTTTGGTTGCATCATCATATGACAAATTCGTAACCGCCTTTTCATTTCCGGTCTTCCACTGGGAAAAATATCGATAAGACATGCGCAAATTCTCATTTGAAAAGAAAAGTTTTCTGTACAGGAATTGTTAACCATATGAGTGCAATCGTTACATTCTGCTAGGACTTGTATATGATTAATTAAAATTAGGCAAGTAAAACATCAGAAGAGCTCTGCCAGGCAAGCGATGCCGTTTTGAGCCTAGGAATTTACTCAAGAAAACCATTCTTCATGCGATTGTTTTTTCTTGCTCAAATATGTCCGAAATCATTTGAAAAATGCACGAGATCAATAGGGTACCACCCACAGGTGCTTAGTAAACAAACAAACCTAGTCGTGTAACACGTCGCGGCAGCTGTGGTTGTCGGTCACAGTAATTTCGTTGAATGTAATAGAAATACCGACGTTTGAGATATAATTTAAACATGAACTGTATCTTAAGGATTCTTACATCGATAATTTTCCCTGGATGATATTGGCATGCATCATACGGTTGTTTAACTTATGCCTATCCAGCGCTAAGAAATAGTTTGTAAGCCATTATTACAATACTATCAGAATCTTAATGTCAATAAATTATCGTAATTTATTATACCAAATTCAGTTTACAACTAATGAACGCTGCACGCCGATTCAGTCTACCAAGAATTCTTTTTTAATACGCGCGAACTTCAATATGAGAAGATTTTCCTACTTTCTTCGAAGCCAATTTCTGGAAATGCATTGCATTCGCGTCTTGCAGTCTCACGTGCGGTTATAAACCTGTCACGTTGTGCATGAAAGCAATACCATAGGTCATATATTGCGTAAATCAGTTGTCACGTACAGTAAGCTGCAAGACACGAAGAAGGATTGTCTACAGCAACATGGAACAACCCAGTCAGCTTAGTTCACATACACTATTTTTTTTAAAAATCACTGCTTGTCATGGGCAATATTATTCACAGGTACACCTCTGATTGTATCTGAGAGCACTGCTAGCCCGTGTGTTTATTTAAATATTAAAATAAAGTGAATTTTCTTCTGTGATACAATAATTTGAATCAGTATAATCCAAGAAAATTATGATCTATTTTTTTCAAGATACTCCAGTCTGGCAAAGTTGTCTATGTCCTACGGCCAAATTTGACCTGCTTATTCCTCTCAGGAGATTATTAATTTTCTATGCTATAAATAAATCGCTTTGCTCTGCAAACTGATATTCAAGGATTAAGATGAACATAGATTTTGAAGCACATGACTACTTGTCGTTTATTCTGGTATTTACCGCGTTGCCCAATCGGAATTCGTAAGACAGCGGCTATTCTTATTGAACCACCTGAAAATCGCTAGGTCATTGTGGGCGACTGGAATCTGTGGTGTCGTACGTTGTATGTTATTATTGACTTATTATCGTTTAACTAGAGCGGTGCCTGAACGACTGAGGACCTTGCGGTTCAGTATGGAATGTTTCTGATGAAGGTTATGTTAGTTGCCTACTCCAATTCGATTGTCTATGGAGGGAGTCCACCTCGTTCATTTCACACATTTTCGCGGGTTACATCTGAAGCTTGTTTATATTGAAAATAATTCATTCGTTCATTTGTATTTTTCGTCCATCTCGGATAACACATAGAGAATAGAAATTTCAGGTTTCAAAAAATAGTGTACTTTTATTCATATGTATCACAAGTCTTTGCGGGCCGGATGTAGCCCGCGCGAGACCCCTGGTCTAGACTGTGGCTGCATCGCTTGTATTTTTCTAAAATATTTCCGCTACTTTTCACAGTTTAGTCATATGATATTTCTATGGATTTCATCAACTATTCAAGAAACTACATACCGGTAGTTGTTTTATATATATAACTTTCTTCAGTCGGGTCAACATTTACGTCATGCTCTGTAAATTCGTAACGTAACGAAAAATTCTGTAGCCTACGTTTTAAAATAGATATTACATATTCGCTGTGGTAACGTAATAGACAGACAGCCTTTGTGTAGCCTAATTTCTTGCTAATTCGAAATAAATACAGTTAATTGTGGACGCCGTGGCAGTTACATCATGTCTCGCCAGCATGTTTGTCTGATGTGTGTTGTAGAATGTAGACGATTTCTGGAAAACTACCGACAATTTTTATTTATTTCTGAGTTTTATTTAGTTGTTGATATTTCGACGATATTTTAAAAAAGGTGACTATCTATTTGAGTATACTGCTCTTAATAAGCAAATCGTTCATTTGATTCAGTACAGGTGACTGTCACGAGACTAGAAATAAAACTATTCTCACGCTGGTAAACAAATTACTGGTAATATGTGGTTATGACGTTACGCATTAGTTCTGGGTACGGCTGGGTCGTAAAATTCTTATCATCATGACTAAAGAGACAACATACCATGAATGCGAAATGCGCGAGTCTGTGAAATATAGAATTTTTTGGATTATACAATTTTTTGCCGTTTGCTGTTCAGTGTATAAACTGGTGCCCAAACTAAAGCAACTGCAGTGTCTCTGAAGCACCATATTTTTTCACGTATTTTGTATAACTGGTGAAGCAACCAAATCTTCGAGATAATTTTAGCGACCCCTTTCCTTTGGCGTCCTGGGCAACTGCATCTTCTTAGTTCTGTTGAGCAAGACACATTCACCCAGCACACGGCTAACTCAACTGTATAAACAGGCAAAACTGCTGTCACGGCAGTGATGGTATGTACCTTGATGGGCTAATTGTGAGGGTCTATCTTCTATGGTCTACCACATTTTGTCACCATTTACGGGTGTAATGCCATCTAACAGGAATTCGAAGGCCGTCCAGTGGGCCGTACAAAACTACATATAGAGATTTAGTCAAGATAATACACCTGAGAGTTCACGTAAACCCTCGAGCATTTTGTACAGTTGATGTTTTCTTACGTAGTGTTTATGTCTTATCCAAAGTTGTATACAAACAATACAATCGGGAAATACGTGACTTCGCGTTATGCAGTATTCCTTACAGCTATTTTAATATCGTGCAATTTACATTGATGTGATTTACAATTTGAAAACAAAATTATTGGCATACCCAAAACAATGAGGCACGTTTTAATGTGTATGATTTTTTTCACGGTGTTGTGTCAACAGTCTGGTTGTTTTGTACATTATGAATTCAAAGCATATTTTTTTGATGAATATATTCTGGAAGAGAAACAGTGATGGTTGCGATACACAACGAAAATGATATAGAAGGCGCTTTAAATGTGGGAATATGGGCGTACTACAGTACTACAGTACTACAGTACCTAGTTATCACACAAAGCTGTGTATGTTCTCTTCATTTATATTATCATTCATTATTTGACCTCCTATTCTTATTCAAAGTCATTCTTTGACTCGCAAGGCCATATCCTGCTTGTATTATTTCAGAAGAATTCAGCTACATCGCACTCAAATATAAGTTCATCTGCTTATTGAACGATAAATTTACGACCGTGTATAACTCGCGATAATGATGTTATTCCAGGAAAACACCTCAATATGGTAAACTAAATGTTATCATGTGTAAGTAAATGATCAATGGTGACCAGCATACCTACGTAAAATGACATATGTAGTTAAGTCATGTGAGAATACTCTATAATCCTTATGAATTATTATTCACGCCCGTATTATTGCCTCACTACATGACCTCAAGTCTGTCTGCTAGAGAATATTGTTGTAGCTCTTACTTGGGTCAAGCCGAGCCTTATAAGCCATACTATAATCCTTATAAATTATTATTCACGCCCGTATTATTGCCTTACTCTATATTCTATAACTTGTCTGTCTGTTAGAGAATATGTTGTAGCTCTCACTCGGGTCAAGTCGAGCCTTTTGACTTATAGCAGGAGTGAAAACCAAGATGACAGTAGTGAATATTCGTAATATATGCAAGGGTTCGATACCGTCTCGAGTCACACCAATGTAGACATATGATTCGGAGTCAAGTTAAGCCACAAAAATGCCACTCAAGTCGAATCATTATAGCACTACTCGGTGCACTTGCCAGCCTGCAAAGATATTAGTTATTTTCGGTCCAGAAATTGTTTGCATCATGGTGGTGCAACATGTGTGTTCATGGGATTGGTTACTGTGTTTCTATTCACCTTGTTACAGATCTGACATTACTGTGATGGCCTAAACCGCTGAATATGCACATTCCTTGTAGACATCCGCTATGCAGCATACTTGTTGTGCATTATATTTCCTACGACCATGTAATCCCGTTCATGTTCATCGCTGTTTGTAGCGACAATGGGAGATTATCGAAGCACGATCACATATTATTAGCAGTTTCACGGTACCTTTAGACTTAGAGAGATTAGAGAATTGGGTGAGGCTTCATAGACTGCGTGGCCGGAGATTTAAACGAATTATCTATAATCCACATTATGCGGTTAAGTGAAGGTGACAGTGCGATTTCGTATTTTGCATTATTCGAAATATTTGTAAATCTGGCAAACATAGTCTTGTAAAAAGTGACTGTAAAATTACATATAGAATTACAATTCATTCAGTGATAGAATTGCAATTAATACAGTGATATATCTTAAGTGTTTCAAGTTACGGCGATGTGAAATTCCCCTGTGGGTGAACTAGTAAGTTAGTATCGTCAATTAAGTAACATAACTGATCATAGTAATTAATGTATAAACCCCCGACGTCACTCTGTCATGATATCATTACGTCATTGCGACATTCGTCCCAACGTTACTCACATAAGTTTAACTATTATCAGGCTGATCACCGCATAGAATATAGGAATAAATTCTGAAAATCTATATAATCGTAAAAATGACGCCAGTAGATAATGAAATTGCGAATACGACGTCATTCTGGCCTAACCGGAAGCGGAAGTAATTAACACTCGATTAAATAGTGCACGGAAATCCCTACTACAGGATTCTTAGTTCTATTTTATGACGTGTTAGACATGAAAAAGTCCATTACTGTGACTTTGATCTTCCGATGCTTCCCGCCAGTTTGAATAATTTCCAATTCGGGGTTACGAGAAGGCTATTACTATTAACCTGATGTGTATGGTCAAGACTGCAGTTACTCATTGTTCTTACTTTATTATTAATATAAGCTTAACGCAACTGACTTCAATTCCCATGATGTTGTTCAATCTCAGATTGGAAAATCATGAAGCAATTGTAAATAAATAAAGTTAATCTCAGTTCAAGGACGTCTAACCGTGATGGATCTCGCTATTAATGACTTGATCGTGCATATCGTTTATATATACTCCTATTTTCCAGTATCTTTTTATTTAATGATCGTGGTAGGTCTTAATAATATTTTGGTTATGTAACGTTAGAATAATTACTCCACGCCTTTGTTCCAGTATCATGGCATACTGCAAACAATGTGAAATCCGTTCTAAAAATAATCACTACGTTTAACATCACATATTGCTCGGTTTTGAATGCTTTCGAAAATCCTCATCAATAAACTGTCGTTCTAGCGTGCGTGTGCAGAAGTCTAAAATACATTGACCTATCACATTGTTGCGACTATCCTTGTCCAAGAAGCCCTATTTTTAAATACTGCAATGAAATAGTTTGTTTACGTTGAGAAAGTGGAATTAATGTTTTTTTAAGCACCTCTGAAATAGAGATAATGACATGTTGCATGTGATGAAAAGCATACAGTATATCAAAATCCCCAAAGAAGGATGCCAATTTTTAAGTATTAGTATATTGTATTTTAGGCTGTGGGTGATATAAATTAATGATATAGTCCAGATAGGATCCAGATAAAGATTACTGTTAATTGCAATGTATTTTAGTGGATCATTATTATAGTAGATCATGATTATATAGGTGTAACATGGTTCTGTTTTCCTGTTACGATATTACATATGATATATACATAGATAGAAATTATGTCATTTCTTAGTAATGAAATTCACGATCAACCTTCACTACAATATAAGGATTGTTCGTTTCTTTACCAGCATGTGCTTTCGATACAAGTATCAAATTCCACCTACCCTACAGCTGTTTTTATCACCAGAACATTTGTCACATAATATTTATAATCTGTAAACAACCAAGTGCGTGTGTAACATACGTAATACGAATTATATTTGAACTCTTTACATCTTCTAATAAATATCACGAAATAAACAGTGCAATCATATCGTTACTGCTGTCAGAATCAGATTTAGATTTCATGCAATAGTTCACGTGACAGGCAGGACTGTTACGTCAAAACATCGATTGATGCAAAATTTTGAATGATGAAATATTATAACATAAGTACGTCTAACCAGGTTAACCTAATAATACCGTGGGAAAAGAAATAGTCATTTGGCATACTGTATGCTTAGCAGAATTTGAAATGCGCCAGAAACGGGTCAATATTCCGAAAAGCACGAACATGTGACGTTATAGCGTGGACTTATATAGTGGACAAGAGCAGTAAGTGTTATGCAATATTGCAATATTGCGTTCCAGCGATGTCTCTTCTATACTTAGATACTAAGCGATGTTTGAGAATCGTTAATTTTATTTTTATATTTTCATTCTAAATATAGCTCACGTGGATATATATTTAGATGGAATCATTAAATACAGATATGAAAATATCTTAATTACTGAATTTCGTGAAATCGTACTAATTATGACAGACATCTGTAACTATGTTACTTCGCAACCTTTCACGCGACGATGAGAATAGTTCCAGGGCGGCTCAAAATAGTTGCAGCTGAAACAAAAATACAATAGAGAACAAATTATAGACGCATCATTCCTAGGACTATCAATTTCAGTACTTGAAAGGTGTTATCGAACGATTGTATACAATAAGCCAGAAGTTATTTTAGACATCAGAGCATTTCAGAAGATTACTGTAAAATGTTTGTTTAACCAGCCTAGTTGGCTTGGATGTTTCACATTTCTTCCCTTGCTCGCGATATCAATGAAAGTATTTGCATCGGCTTCCCAAAAAAATCACGCAAATACTCAGCAACTGCATTGACCGGATTCACGTTGTCTGCGCATCAAATGTGAATGTCTGATTACTCTACTTTCGAATCCCAGGCGTGTGAGGATGACGCACGTTATTTTGCATTACGTCATAAGGGTGCTATTATTTCCGTGTTTTGCGAACGGCGTTGGCATAGGACTAATTTTCAGAAACACGATAGAATTTGATATATCGGTGAACAATTGCTGTCCCTTCTTGTCATATACCAAAAACTGGTATATATTGTATAGATCATTTAACCAAAACCGCTAGATGGCATATGTGTCCTATAACGTTTCTGTCGCGAGTATTGAGTCTTGGGCTCCCTCTTGTAATATACCAAAAACTGGTGTATATATATATTCAAATCGTGTAGCCAAATCCGCTAGATGTCATAAGCGTTCCATGATGTTTTCTGTCTTGAGTCGTGAGTGTCGAGCCCTTTCTTATCTTATACCAAACACTGGTATCTACGGTTTGGATTATTTATCCATATCCGCCAGATGGCATAGGCATCCTACGACGCTTCTTTTACTTTTACCCATCATTGATCAAATTACTGCGCTCCCCAGTACAACAACTGTCTGTAATAGATTTAATGGAATTAAAAAAAAGGAATTTGCAACTATTGTTCAATGAAAACTGGTTTCGTTATTTACAACATATCGTTATTGCAGTCATTTCGCATAATAAATATACAAATTAGAGGCAGGTGAGATAGGAAAGAAAGGCGTTTTCCTAAACTGTTTGTACGGACACGAATAGCAACTAAAAAAAACAAGAGCACGACTATAAATATACGTACAATCTCAATTTTTTAATTGCCTTCATTCCCTTTCGAGTATTCTAGACTAATTTCACCAGGCCTAGCTATGCATTATCATATTACACCCCGTGGATTTTCTCCTTTCCCTTTTCCAGTTTACAGGATAGTACATCTACAGCAACAACTTCTGCATAAAAAAGAAACAATTAAATTATATCTGGAGCGCTTTGAGAATTCTTTCAGTTCTGTGTTGCTTCTTTCTGATATGCCTTCACAATTTTCATATGGTCGTATGTCAGGTACACTGTAAGGTCTGGCGTCCGTCAAGGTATATTTGCTTGTATCGAAATGTAAGAATTTCTCTTCGGAGTACGTTTCCCTTAATTTCAACGGAATTCTTTGCTTGGCCGGCAGATTTGGTTGTGAAGCACCGTGTACTGCTTGCAGTTTCTGAATTATAGTTAAAGGATAAATTCCTGTTTCGTAAGCATCAACCATGGTGTTGCTTCACGCATATTGGTAAACTACTCAGGTATATCTGTCATTTCAGTCATTTCATCGCTGAAAACAAGCTCTCTCAAGAATAGTGTAATAAAATCTGAACCGATGTAACGTAGGGTATAATATTTCACGAAGTATGTTTCAAGGATACAATAGTTACTATAGTGACACTGGAGTAACAGTAATATGATATTTTTCCTAAACCAAAACACAAACGATTCATTTAATTTGAAAATAATATTGTATATTACCTCGGAGATATCCTAGTATCCATTCGACGGACTGTATTTTCGGCAAATTGCCCCTCCACCAGTTTTCCTGGAATCTTACTAATGTTAATATCAGGAATACAAGCAGTACATATTGTTTACCGCCGCTCACTTAACTCAAAAAGACTTTTAGCAAACGTACGTAAGAAAATTCTGTGACACAATACCATACCAGCGCAACGTTTCATTGGGACGGTTGTTCATCATGAGAAATACTGTAATTATAAATTGATTGCATTACAAATTATGGAAAACAAATTGCTTGTACGGAAATTACCAAAATAATGTAGAAAGTGTTTGCATAAATTGTGGTTGATTTAATTTCGGTCGTATCTTTTTTTGGGAAATATGGAATCTATATTAAATCGATTGTACAATTTTGAAATAAGTGTGCACCAGAATGTGCTTACGCGTCTCTTTAATTGAACTGTAAAATCAATGTGGAGAGGTTGATGCATGCTACTACAGTACTACTGTTTCGTTTGTGAAGGTACTTGCTAAACATACGGAACTCAGCTAATTCTCGCGCTTGGAAGTGTAATTCATTCTTCCTATTTCTTTTCTTGCAGAGGATCTGTTAATACTGTAACGGATTCATATCGTGTAACTTTGATGGACGTTTTATTCTACTTAATGATAGCATATTTATTTATAGCATATCGACGTAATAAAGTGAAAAAAAACTCGTTCTGATATTTCAATATAGAACTTTTCTAATTAAATAATTTGCAATCTTTGCCTTTGACAGAATTCGGTTGGGCTTAAAGTATTACTGGTTGATTGATTGTGGATGCTAGTACTGTATTGGAGGAGGATTATCGCACGCGTCGCACTATTGTGTTTGAATACCACAGCTGTTGACAGTACTAAATCATTTACGGGCACGGCTGGTTTGCGCTTCAAATTTTAATCCCGCTCAAAATGTTACTATAAGCTGAAGCGTATTTTTACATTAACCAAAACCAGCTTGGAAGTAGAAAGCGTTGGTCATCTGCATTAAAACAAACATAAAATATTATTTAATCAGCTCGTATGAAAGGCGAAGATTTATTCAAAACCACATTTTTTTCTTTTGCGCTTTTAACAGGAAAAAAAATTAGCGTTCGTAGTAACATTTTCGCACCGTACAGAATAAAGACAATAGAGGAAGTGTGACCAGTAGTATTAATAATACAACATAGTACTTTTATTTTGTCAGTTGATTTAAGTTGTGTTTAGTTTTTTGAAAGTGATTAATCGTAGAAATCAAAAATTTCATTCGTTTCGTTCACGTTACTTTTCATTGTGCGCGATGAATATTACGGTTGGGGATGACGAGAGTGAATTCAGGGGCACTTTTCTCAAATCTTGGTTCCGTGAATGTAGATCTCGCCGTTTGATCATTATCGTGAAGAGCTAGCGCTTGAGACTGTCGCTTGTTTATTAAGTCGTGAGAAACTATCAAATAGGTTATTGTTTCGTTTACAAGAATATAATACGTATACTAGACCCCGACAGTACTTTTTATAGGGCAGTGTTGTTCGTGTGTTCAACGCTGTAGAGGTTAGGTGAACTTGAGAAACGCGCGGGTAACCGTAAAAGAATATTCAATAACGTTTTTAACCATTTGTGAAAATATAGGATTTATTGATCAGACTTGTGACTTAATACTCGTTGAAAATCAAATCAAAGGAAGTGTTTCGCCATCTTCAGCCAAGTAATATATTCAGTATAAGTTATCACGGCTGATTTTTGTATTTTATGTTTGTTAAGTCTTATTTTTATAATCCCAAGAAGATTTCGTTTAGGTAGCCTCTACATTTGTAAAGATTTTATAATTGCACATATAATCTTTTAGTGAATTTCCTTCTCCAGTTGAACTGCATTTTGGTGTATCCCCTCTAAATGTTTGCGCAGCGATGGGAATATTGGTTATATTGTTCAGTGAACACTTGTGAACGGAAATTTAATATATAGTGAAAAAAGATAATTTTTTGTTGTGTCAGTAGCGTCCATGGTTTTCCCATTTAACTACCTCTGTTCTCGTTGCTCCTGTATACGAATGTATTTAATATAAGTTTATATATTTCGTTCAGTCTACTTACCTAAATTAATTATCCTCGAACAAGAAATGGTAAGAATGGAAAATCCAAGTCCTATTCAGGTGGGAAGGGAATTCGTAAGACAGTATTACACCCTGCTCAATAAAGCACCTGATATGCTACATAGGTAATTCATTGTGGATATTTGCAACAATCATGATACAGATAGTTTCGGAATTACTCAATTTCAGAAGTAAAATTGAACATTAATTTAAATGATATTGTATAAACATAAATTAATTGAATCATTAAATTGATGTTTTTAGTACATTATGAATGTTCCTCATATAAGAGTTGATAACTCTGGACTATCTGTACTTTACTATATTTTATGGAAGCCAACAACCCAGTGCTTGTGTTATGATTTATTTGGTACTTTTTCAGATTCTACGGAGTCAATTCATCATACGTACATGGCAGCAGCACGTTTCGGAGCGGCGAAACCGAAGAAGCCGTGATTGGTCAGATGGTAAGATCCCTGTCTTGGCTTAGAGATATTAGCTTTGATATTTTAATGTATTTATTTGTTCAGATTGGATCATTATTCTTACCCGGTATATTTACAATTTTGTCTTCTATTACAGTGAGTGGGATAAAAAATCTATTGTTGTGTAAACTGCTGCCTCTGCGATAAAGATGTTACGTGTCTATTAATTTTTATAGATTTCTTAGCAGTCATTTGTATCATTCACATGCAATTCACATCGTTTGATTATCATACTGTAACTATATGCCGTAATCTATGTATAATGAAGCTTGAGTTACTTTATCTAAGTACAAATTATGATATGAGAATATGATCAATGGCATATAGATTCAAGTAAATTTAATTGACACTCAATTTTGCTTCTTTAATAGGCAATCCATAAGAAAATCACGGCGCTACAGTTCAAAGAGTGTCATACCAAAGTACGTCAGGTGGATGCTTACTCAACCATCGGTAGCGGCGTCGTGGTTCAGGTCATTGGTGAGCTGTCAAATAACCGAAATCCTCTACGACGATTCATGCAGACGTTTGTTCTTGCTCCACAGGTATTTTATTTCAACTCTTATAAGAGAAGTTTTATTCTCATTGAGAGTTTTTGTAAACCTTAAAATCAATACTTCTAGGGCGACAATCCATACAAATTTTATGTCCACAATGACGTATTTCGATATGAGGATGAGGTCTTCCAGGAAGATGTTCCCCAGGACCGTCTCGAAGAAGATCAAGCAAGTGAAGGTATCGCAACCTTTCTTATTTGGCTTCCATGGAGCAATGTAATTTTAATTACTGTGGATGTGAATAGCCATTGCCTTGTTTCATATAGTTTTCATTGCTCATGCTATCTAATATTATATTAGTACTAAAATTAGCCAGTGATTCGATTTTCCTGTTCTCTTTGAAAGCCAATAATTACTTGCATCATCACGAATAATGATATGCACCGTTCAACTATTCGAAGCTCTATTCCCAACTTTATTGGGAAACATTCGCTTCGGCAATCTCAATCTCTCAGCTATGAGTCAATTAGTAGTATATATTTATCAAGACTTTTGATTCATTTTTGAGTGTTCCTGGCAAGTTTATGATTCTTAACTGGCTGTGTTAAAGAGTCAAGGATTCCAGGATAGAATATCTAAATCGATGTGCTGCCATGGATACCTTTGTATCTCAAAGCATATGGTTCACACAATTGTGTTGTGATTAATTTCTTATTGCTTTACTTCAACTTTATCCAACAGAATTGGAAGAAGAGGACCCGCAAACTCAAACTGTACCACAGTTCGACAACCATAGCGGATACTATCAGACCCAGGCCGCTCAGATCATTAGTAATGGCATCGAGCAACGGGACGATGCCCAGGAAACACAGCTGGAACCTCGTCAACCTTCGCCATCTCCTGTGACTTCTGCTCCGCCTTCACCTGCTGCTGGAACCGTGCAGCCCCCCGATTCTCATTGTGACCAAGAACTAATGGCTCCTGCCTCCACGTCCGACACCGAACCTGAAACAAACATCGAGGTTCTTATTCATCTGGTTTTATTTTAGTAATAATTTATTGAAAAAAGTATTCTATTTATCTATACTGCCTTTTTTAGTCTGATATGTTCCCACCCTCTGCCACCGAAGATTCCCAACCTGACACAGTATCATCCACTGATCCCCCACTCCCTGCCGCCGGAACAACTTCTACAAGTTCTGCCGTGACCTCTGTGCTTCCTGCCGAGCCGGAACCGACTTCACAGGCATTTTCTTGGGCAGCACTTGCTTCTAAGAATACTCCACAACAGCACAACATCCAGCAAGGCACCGTCGTAAAAGTTAACCAGGTAGTGTGATTTTACTGTTAGATTCGTATATTGAATCTTTTAATTTGTATTCCATGCAGTGAATAATTGTAGCTTGCAGCAAAGCATAATCAATAACTGTGACTAAAAAGCAAACAGATTGTTAATTTTAAGGGAGATATGTCATTATTGATTATAGTATTAGCCTAGATAAATCACTTGTACTCAACAAGGTTTTGAAATATAATCTACATGCACTGTATCCACTGTATCCAAAATAGTCTTGCCAATGTTGTATTGTCTCCCAGCAGAACGAACCAGCAAACTTGGGTGAGTCACAGCCTCCGAGAGCCCAGCGTAGCGCCAGAGGTCCTGTGAGAACTGGTTACCGGGAGGACAATGACCGTGGTTCTGGCGATCGTGGTGGTGACGGCAACCAACGTCGGTCAATTAGATATCCAGACAACCAGCAGATCTTTGTGGGAAATCTTCCTTATGAAATAACTGAATCAGATTTGCGGGAACACTTTACAAGTAAGAGTTTTCCCATTTTTCAGTATACATAGTATTTCATTAGTATTTCTTGATCATATGCAAGTGGAATACAGGGGGTGAATTTTTTGTAGAAAAGCAGTGTGTTTATTGGACATTAAGCTTTATTATTCTATTCACTATTCAATCTTGGTTCAGGACCGAATTTCTAATACTTGTTATGTTATGTAGGTTATGGAGATATTTTAGAAATCCGGATCAACCATTCGCACACAAGCAACCCAAGTTTTGGCTTTATCATCTTTCAAGAACCTAAATCTGTTGAAGAAGTTCTTGCCCAAATGGTGAGTGCCGTATCCAGTCATTACGAATTACTCTTGTCCGGCTACGTTGCTTTTTACCTTTGCTCTGTTGCAGCCCACTACTTTCAAGAACAACAAAAGGATTAATATAGAAGAGAAAAAGCAGCGTGCTCCTATGCGAGGAGAGGGCGGTCGTCGTGGTGGAGGAGGCGGGGATATGCGGAGAGATAATGCCCGTGGTAACCGCATGCAGCAGCGTGCGCCGCCCCGTAGAGACCGTGGTGGCTCCAGGGAAGGTCAAGGCTCCAGGGAAGGTCCAGGCTCCAGGGAAGGTCAAAGGCCAGGCGCTAATTTTGGAGCGCGCCGATGATACCGGCGTGTCCTACGTTGTTCAGCTGCGACATAATAATGTTTTTATATAAAGACATCGACAACGACACTTCTTAACTACCGATTCTATGTATTCGAATTCATGAAATAGAAAGATGTGACGTTAAAACTAAACCGAAATAAACAGATCCTCTTTGCGCGTGCGAAAAAAACCTTCGATAGGCAAACTGCTACTTTTTCTTAGTTCAAAATCCTCTCTTTTTATTTTACACTGACGTTCTTTGCTTAACTTATATAATTTATCATCGACAAGTGTCATCCGAGCGTTGTTTTTCTTTTCTAGGTAAATGTTTCTTTTTTTGCTTAGCATTAAGGACTCGTAGTCGCCGAACAAGTTGATCATCTTTGCGTGTTCTCAATTTGTAATCGCTAACGAGGCTGTGAATGCCACTGTGCTACGAAACGCTTATCCTCGGCCGTCTCCCTAAAATAGAATAGATACTTTCAAGTTTGGACGAGCGAGTGTAACCAAGTTCATTTTATATTAGTAATATCTCTTTTGTACAATGCATTAGCAACATAATAACGTCCCTAAAGGAACGTTGCGCAAGTGATAATCTCATCTTTTTATACTACTGCTCTATCAATTTTTAGTAAAACTGATCACAACATTTTTTACTCATCTGGATCGGTTTTTGGTCATAAAAAGTCAGTTTCCCTGTATTTCATTGCTCACTCCATAATTTTCACCTATGCCGATGTTAGTCCACCGCAGACTGTATGGTAAACTATTGACTGTTGTGCTATTACCGCTCTTGTGTGCGTGAATTTGTTGTATATTTTATTATCTTATACATGCACATATGGTCGCTTGATTTTACGTATTTTTTCTACATCGATAAAATTCCAGGTCTTGGTTCCCCCCTTTACATAAGTTGCCCTTCACGAGGCATTCAGTGTTAATTCATGTAAATCACATAGACCAGGCCGACCTTCCCCCTCAGTTCGTTGGGTTACCTAGCAACCTATTTTAGGATTGTTTTAGCTGTGATGCATAATGTTCCTCTCAGTTTTTACATAACTTTTAAGAAAGCTAAAATTCTCTCACTAATCAAGTGTCAATCAAGTTAAAACTCGTTAAGATTAGTGCCCTTGCCATCCTAAATAACTACAGGGAGTTTTGTATCGACTCTCGAGTGTACCTAATGATTATAAGTGAATGCTGCTTGATGTAATATGATGTTTTTACTGCGAAGAATCACAGCAGAGGCTACTGTGATTACAAAAATGTACTTACTATTGGTCTGAGAATTAAGCGATGTGATAATTACAAAATAAAACAGAAAAATGTGATGCAATCTTATATCAAGTCGATTCGTGTTTTCAGCATCGATTTTTTAGGGATTTCTAGGAAGCATGGTGAGATGCAGTGACTATGCACTAGGTTGGACTTAGTATTATTCAACAGAAGTGAATTGATTGGATCTTGAAGATAGTTATCGATCTGTAAGTGCATCGTGCTGTAATTATAATCCGCTCAAACAAAACGAGGTCGAGCGTTTCGCGCGAGTAGTTTTTCACGCATCGGTAACCTTGACACGTCACAACATCAAATTTTCATGTGTTCGGCACGACCACAACATCACTTTGCGATGCCACGGTTTCGGTGGCCTGTAATTTGTCAGCTATCGTTTAAAAAGGAGTCTGTGGCGGATTGCTATGGGAATATTATACAGTTCTATCTCATTGGAACCAATATATTTCATTTAACGAATGCTACATGCATTATTTTAACCTAAATAATCACGACTAGAAGTTCTTACCAATGTATATTTTTCTCTTAACTTGCAGAAAATCCTTTTTAAACTTGCAGCTGCGCAAAAATGATAACCAGGTGCACTGCGGAGTGCAAATTTTGTTTATCTTGTCAGTCGAGTTTCCCCGAAGGTTAAAGAACTGTTGAACTTGTTCAATTTCTAGTTAAATATTCAGCTTAGATATAATCAAATAACCCAAAATCTACCCCTGTTTCAACAGGGAACAAAAAATCGTTAGTATAGAATCCCAATTTGATTAGGTAATTGCATCTTGTTGCCTCGACACGAATCCGAAAAAGAAAATTTTTCCCGATTTTGTTTCAAACTGAAGAATGAGTAATTTTATGTAAGATAAAAGATTTCAAAATATATAATAACGACCTGTAAGCATCAGCTCGGAGGAAGCCTTGTTTCTTCAATCATCGGCTTACAAGATGAATTATTTGAAATCATTTGTAAAGGGCAGTGAAGAAGCACCAAGCGGAGCAGAAACGGTAATTTATCTTTTTGTGTTTGCCTATTTACATTTTTCGAGCTCTAGTTAATATCACCATAAGAGTTTCAATGTGATGGAACTAGCAATATTATATACTGTATTCTTGCTTTGATCCTCATCCTTTCCTTCAAGGTTGCTCGTATCTGTGATAGAGTTTCTTCGTCGACGCTTTTAGAAGATAGACGAGATGCCGTCAGGGCATTGAAATCTTTATCAAGGGTAAGTAGGTTTAAATTCATTCTCCGTAATGGTTAATGCACGAAAAATAATAAATTATAAACTAAGCCAATAGTAACAACAAGAGCTTGTTGCGATTGTGACATCATTCGCGTCATGACGATATGAAACAATATCGCTAGAGGGCTATCACTACATTTTCTTGCATTCCTCAACAATTTACTGTCAACCGTGATAAAAGGTGGGACACTGAGACCCTCATAAAGGGTCTATCCCAGCCAAACCAGTATGTATGATACGCCTATGCGAAAGTAATTTGAGAACGTGCCAGTTAGTGCTAAGATTAGCGATTCTTGTTTGCTCTTCCTACTTTTCTACATTTCAAGGATTTTCAAACATGTAAAATTATCATTGTAATAAATTAACACTGCTAATTGTGTCACCATCAGAAATTTCGCTATGAAGTTGGCACACAAGCGATGTCTCATTTGACGAATGTTCTTGAATCAGATTCCAATGATGATGAAATCATATCCTATGCCCTTGATACTTTGTGCAATTTAACTTCTACAGAAGCTGACGGAGATGGTAAGCTGAACTTAATAATAATTTACCAGTCTCTACAAATATTGATTAAAAATTTGAATGATAAGAATGATTGGAAAAAAAATTGTAGGTAATCTTCTACTTTGATCATTCGACTTTCAATTATTCAAACATACGTACTTTTGCAAATAACAAACATGAAATTTCAAGTCAGTTGAAAGAAAGATTTAGTTGAATTCTAATGGGTGCCTAGGCATTCCTTCCCCCTACATTCTCCTCTCTTCCATATCGCTTCCATCACAACATCACCTAAGATTCAGTCTCGAGAGAGAGAGTTGATGTAACACACCAAATATCAAGTGAATATATTGAAAAACATGGGAGTTGATTGCAAATTATAGATAGGAGCCCTAGGACCCTCCAGTCCAATAAAAAAACCATAAGGACAATTCCCAACCAGAAATAGAATAGTAGAAAACTGTAGTAAGCTGTGTCTTTTTTGTATTTTCAGGTGAATCTGTACCTCAGCCCGAATTGACATCTGCCTTTGTCGATAATTTAATCGCTGATGAGGTTTGATATATTTATGTTGATTACTTCATCTCAATTACAATAGCATGGGTCTTATCCATAAAATGTATAGATAGCAGACAATCCGATATCATTATCTCCAGACTAGTGTGACATAGTCTGACACTGGCTGGAAGCTTTATTTATATTATATATTTTGTCAGTGATAAGAGATGTATGACTCCAATTAGTGAATTGTAATTTAGGTAATATACAGCAATAATGTATAATTTTGAATTAATTATTATTGAATTAATAGTTAAAATCCTTTTTTAAATTTTGTAGAAAAACGTCGCCATCGTGCTGGATCTCATTGAGCGTTACGATTTTTCTGTACGTCTCGCTGCAGTTCGTTTATTAACCTCGTTGTTGAGGTGCCAAACTAATCAAGTGCAACAGATCGTCCTGACCAAACCTATGGGCATACCTCGTCTCATTGATCTTCTGACAGACAGTCGTGAAGTCATCAGGAACGACGTAAGCATATCTACTCCTATTATTTATTCAATTATGTCTTAATAATTTGTGGATCATGAGGAAACATCCCAGAGAGGAATATTAAAATGTAGAATTTAATCATTTATTAAGTACTAGTCACTAGTGAATTCCCTCAGGTTCTTGCCTAAAAAGAAACGTTTCAGAATTTGTTTAGAATTGAGCACTCCAGCATGAATTACGGATTTTAACTCATTGCTCAGGCACTTAGCAAATGAATACCCATTTATTTATAAGATTACTTCATACAGGCCCTCCTCATTCTCATCGAACTCACCAGAGGCAATTCCAATATCCAAAAAATAATCGCGTTCGAGAGCGGATTCGAAACCATACTCAATATCATACGTAACGAAGGTCTGAGTGATGGAGGCGTGGTTGTAGAAGACTGTCTACTACTTTTATTACATCTTCTTAACAGAAACACGTCAAATCAACAGTTTTTCAAGGTAATCTTTGGTGGGAGAATGCTTTCAGAAAATACAATATCTATTCTGACAAAGGCCTGACTTTGCCAGTTGAAGATGGCAAGCTGGCAGTCTTTATAAAGATTTTTTACCTGTGGTTTTTAGAAATAGAAATGTTGAACTGAAACTATATGCATTTATTTATGTTCGTCTTTCTTTTGGTTTGCAGGAAGGTTCTTTAGTTCAACAGCTGGCACCGTTCTTTGAAATAGATTCAAATGCTGTTTGGTCTGCACAGAAAGTAGCCAATCTTCATCTAATGATCAAGGTAAAATGTCCTATTTGATATGTACGAGTATACATACCATCATGCATGAGTAAAGATAAAAATCTAAAACACTTGTCAAATACTACAATCTTGAGGGCAAATTATTGTTCCTGCGCTACAAGGCTAACAATAGCTGCCGTCTTTATGCCTAATAGAAGATGAATGTTCTTTTGTGTCTCTTTCAGGTGATCAGAACACTAGTGTCTCCGTCGAATCCCTCAAATGTAACTTCTTCATGCCAGATGGTGATGCAGAGCTGTGGTCTGCTGAAAAGGCTCTGCGACATGTTAATGGCCACAGGCGTTCCTGCTGATATTTTGACAGAGGTTGCCATTTATACGTCTTACATATAATAAACAAGCAATTCTATTGATTTTAGAGAAACCATGTCTTGTTTTTCTAACGGCACATTTTTTCCAGACAATAAACGCTGTATCTGAAGTCATAAGAGGATGCGCGACCAACCAAGCACTGTTTGAGTCTGTGTATGCGCCATGTGAACCTCCTCGACCAGCCATTGTTGTTTTGCTCATGTCCATGGTTAATGACAAGCAACCATTTGAATTACGTTGTGCCGTTCTGTATTGTTTTCAGTGTTTCCTTCATGGGTAAGTTGTGCCTCAGCAGCAGCTGTATTACAAATTATTATCCACCTTTATGTCATTCCTATCATGCTTATTAATTCATTATTTTCTAGGAATCCAAGCGGTCAAACAAAAATTGTCAATACTCTGCTACCATCCTCTCTGGAACGTTAGTTGACATGTTTTTTAGAACCTAGCACTTAGTTTATAATTTTTATTTTATTTTTATCATTAATTTCTACTTTTCAGCACAACAAATTTCAGCCGGTCAACTCCTCTGTGGCGGATTGTTCGCTGCAGCCGACTCACTTTCCAACTGGTGTTCTGCAGTGGCACTTTCCCATGCTCTTCACAAGAACTTGGAAATGAAACAACAGCTATTGAGAGTACAACTTGCCACAAGTGTCGGCAACCCTCCCATATCTCTATTGCAACAGATTACAAATATAGTCAGACAGGTACTAAGATATTTCCTGTAAATCATAAATGTATTTCGTATATACATGTCTTCACATTTTTATCTTTTTATTGAGAAGCAAATCCCAACTATCTTCTGCTCACTAAGAAACTTATAAAGGATATTTTTATTTCAGTCCACTAGCCTACAGACCAGAATGGGTCTCCTGATACTGCTTTGCAGTTGGATGTCCGGATGCCCTGTTGCTGTGTGCCATTTCCTTCACGATCCGTCTGCCATACCATTTGTATCCTTTGCCTTGATTAGTTATGATGGGATATGAAACTAATTTTTCCAAGCTATTTCCAATACACTATGCCATACTAGTAAAGTCACATATTTATTTCCCTGGAGGTATACCACTGATACGGTATGCGACTTCCCTGCTACCACCAACAATTTATGTTTTCTTATACCATGTGGTATCTCATAATAAGTCCATTCTAAAACGTTGATTCGTGTATGATGTATGGGTTGAATTGCCATTGAAAACTCTTCATTACCTAACTGGCAAAACTGGGACTTATCTACTGGTGCAACTTATATAGGAGTGTAATAGTAGCCTTTGGTCAGAGTTCGGGATCTTTTTAGTCCGTGGCAATAACATCTGAAGTATATTCCTTGACCACATATTCTTATTTGTTGCAAAGCTATTAAGTCAGATCGGAGAGCATGGCAATGAGCTCGACCTCCTGCTTCACGGAGTTTGTTCACTACTTCTAGGAATTTGCATTGTTGACAATGATGGTTCCGTGCCGCAGCGAACCAAGTACACTGCGTTTTCATGATTTCACCTGAAATTGATAACAAAATAAAACTATATTTTGTCTGCTATTTAACTAAATCTAATTTTATTTTCAGGGAATCTCTCATTGAGCTCATAGTAGCCAGAGTTGGTCTAGAAAGATTTTGCGATTCGTTGGCCTGCGTCACCAAACACGATCTGTATTCCAAAGCTTTCCAACGTTCTCAGCCGGTCGGTGACTCTGCAAGCAACATGCTTTTTGATCATAATTTTACCAAACTTTTTAAGAATCTGGAAGGTAAGAATTATAGATTATCTATGTTGTAGAATTTCCACTATGAAGCTTCGGTTTTAAAACTTTCAAATTTTTTTTTTTATTACTTGTTGTTTTCCAACAGATACAATAGTAAAAATGGTTTCGAATCTTGAAGATGTTAAAAAGGAAGAAGAGTCTAAAGCAGCAATTAAGGCTCACGACTCAATAGTTAGCGAATACAAAACGCTAATACGAAATCAGGTGAGGCATAGCATCAAATAGAAATTCTATTGAAGAGATGTTTTTCAATAACTCCCAAGTAGTTATTTTGTTAAAACTAGCAGGAACGTACTAGCCTCTGGGCAGTAGTAAACCTAGTTCTGGTGTTATGTTATTTCTGGCAACAGTACATATAGGAACTAGAAAAATTAAATTAATTTCCATTATAATGAACTTGATTCCAATGGTTTCCACTTTTCCCAGCTTTCCAATTCCAATTTATTTAATATTAAATTTTTTTTAGGATTCAGAGCTGACAGAACTTCGTGCCGCACTCGGAGTATTAGAAGAAAAGTTCGGTCAGTCAAACGAACAAGTTGAATCGAGTGAGACCCAGATCCAACAATTAAAAGACCAGTATAACCTCTTAAAGGTTACTAAGGGTAAATATAGCTGTTGGTATTCGTCTTCAGATTTTCAGCAGCATTTGAGCAACAAATGTTAATAGTGTCTTTTGTTCAGGAGTTGCTATGACCGAAGGAGGAGACACAGTTTCAGGAGAAATTGTCACCACTTTGACTGTCCAAATAGATAAATTGAAACAAGAGAACACAGAGAAATCAAAGTTACTATCTGAGAAAGAAGATATCATACAGCAACTGGTGAATATTATTACTAATTACTTGTTAATATTATAGACAAATTTTGGTGAATTCCACTTTAACTCCCTTGTGCCTTTCTATTCAGCGTAACGATCTCAATGAGCTCGAAGTTCGTGCTCTGCAACTGTCCTCATCTGACGAGCGGCAACAGAATGATCAGCAACTGGCAGAAAACACTAACGTGCCAGACGACTCCATCGCTGCAAATTCGACTAGGGCAAATATGCCTGACGATTCCCGATTGCAAGAACACAGGCTGTCTCAATTGAATATCGAAGTATGAACGTAATTCTGAAATGTTATATTTACTATTTTATTAGAACTGGATTAAAAATTACTTTGCTGTCATAGATTGAGAATTTACGAGCACAACTGTTGGAAAAAGATGCAGAAATACAACGGATTCTTGAAGAAAGAGGCACAAAGGTACTTCTGTGAATAAGACTCAGCTTAGTATATAGTATCATATATAAAGATTTCCCGTATTCATACCAACTATAGGTACGAATATTGAATCATAAAATGAGAATTTTAGAGAACACCATTCTTCGAGTAAAAAATTCAGGACAATCAATAAATAATACCCAATTTCCAGGTTCATTTTGATATTTGATAAAAGATATTGTACCGTACCATATTTCAAGCCCTGATTAGAAAGTGGTTCATAGTTAGCACAGATATGTGCTGTTATAAAGAGACCATTTGCTGTAATGTGTGCACTATTTTTGTTCATATCATTGACAGAATGTCACAGATGACGTCTATGACGCTCTACTCGCAGAGAAAATTGCAATGCAAACAAAAACACACGAACTCGAGGCGAGATTGTCAGAAAGTAGCGAAGAAAATTCGAGGCTGAAAGTAAATGTCAAAAATAAGTTTACCTCCATCACCTCCAAGACCTAGATGGGATAAATCTGTTGTTTTATTTAGGAAAGAATTTCCCAGATGAGTGCTGAGGTTCTGTCGAGGCAGAATGAGTCGGATGCCCTTGGGAAAGAGCAATCTGAATCTCAAGCCTTGACAGATAAACTCCAGTCCCAGGTCGAGAACGTGAAGCGGGAGCAGGAGGACCTCCTTATTCTGCTCTCGGATCAGGATGTTAAACTGGATAACTATAAGAAGCAGTTGAGGGAGCTTGGGCAAGAGGTATGTAGCTTGGTGGAAGGATGGTTAGGTATATTCATATAATACACAACAGTACTATATTCTTAGTTTCCTTAAGAACCCAGCCCTACATGCCATTTCTTTCAAGTCACTTATTTTCTTATATATAATGCATGTTTTTTTCACATCCTGGATCTTCTCAATTTTTTTTTCGATTTCAAACCTTCATTACCTTTTGGTGTATTGCATTATTGTCACTGAACAGATTGTTTCGTAGTATGCATGACTATGAGCATAGAGAAGAAGATAAGGTCATAATACTGTATACTGAATTTGACAACATCTGTTGCCCGCAAATGATAGTATTTTTATCTGGGACAAAGCTTACAGATTTTCTTGTTATGATTTTAGAAGCTTTTTCATTTTAGTAAGAACATGCATTTAGCATTTTTGCTTTAGTTACCCTTTGGATAACTTTAATTCTGTGTTTTTGATTTGCCCTGCTGAACATTGATCAAAAAAAATTGCAATGAGCTATTTAGTGTCAGTCAACATAATCAATTTGCTTTGTATTTGATCGCTTTTAATGATCTTGCTAATCACCTAATAGAGTCAATACGCTCACCCCAACTTTGCTCTACCGTTCCACGATCCTGAGGACTTGGCGTCGATGATGAAAAAGCGCAGCGCCATGAAACGAATTAAAAACTGGCGCAACCTAAACCCTTCTTCACCATCGGTTAGGGGACCCACATCTCCGTTGGGGTCTTCTGGGGTAACAGTGAGGCATTTAACATCACGCCTAATTGATCACGCCGCAGAAAGGCCGCCTCCAAAGTCGGACGAAGTCGTTGTCTCTCCCATACAATCTCCCGATCAGATACCGGCATGGCTCAAAATGGTACTTTCGCCAAAAGCTTTAGTTGGAAGACAGCATGTTAGAAATAAACATCCACTACTATAATTTCTATAAGTATCTTTATAATTGTGGTATTAGTTTGAGTCTAACATAACAAATTCAATTTCATGTGGATGTATTTCTAACCATTGACCGACTAGAATAGAATGACGTAGGTCGATCGTAGAACAGGGCTATCTGGCGGAAATCTATATTATTCACCTTTTCTTTCTTTGTCACTCTTTTTTTTATCCCTACCAGATAAGCATAAATGCTGGGTTCTTAAGTCACAATCACCATCATATTCAATTTTTTTTTGTCATCTTCACTTTTTGGGCTGGCTATTTGGCAACATCACATTCATTACATTTTTCTCCTGTATTTTTTTCTTTCTGCCAAATAGCCCTGCCTACTTTATCTGACATACCATTCAAGTAACCAAATGTTTTCATTGTATTAAGGTGTCAGAGGATGAGGATGATTACCAGGAGAATGATGAAGATGTAGAAGAAGTGCCTAAAATCAATTCAGAAGATGTGAAAGACGCTCCGAATGGGCTCGATAACGGAATGGCTGAATAACGAACAGGTTTGATTTAGTGCAATTAGTGTAATGCAACACTGCTCTATGAATTGGGTTTGAAAATTTGGATTTGAAAGTGATGTAGGACTATATATCAAAAATGCCATGGACATTCCATCCAATTTCATAGAATACTAGTAGAAACGCCCGAAAAATTTCATTTGTGAAAACTCTTAAGCCTTCAGTTTGTATCAGTGGTATGGGTATCATCTACCTATATAAAACCTTGTCCCTGCTACTAACCTAGTTTCTATGGAAACGGCCCTCCAGGGAAAATCTTCCCCTTATCACGAACAGTTGCTCTGGCAATTTCTCGTTTATATGTCATGCGCCAAGACAGTCAGTCGACTAAATCTTGAGCGGAATATGTCTATGCCTGAACATGATAAACAGTAACATACGAAAGGATTTAGCGTATTTTACAGAACAATGTTTTATGATGTATTTTCCAATGTCCATTGGATAACAAATGTTGGCAAATCATGCATTTCTTGTATTAATTGTTGTCAAACACACTAAGCTGCTTGTCTGCAAATCTGATGTTGCAAATTGGTAGCTTTGTTTCATCCCTTTCCACAACCACAACCCTATGAGGAGAAAATAGTTTCTTTGAAATGACATGAAACCAATTACAAGCTGACATTCATAACCTGGCGTAGGATAGGTTTTTAATTCAGCTTTCTCATATGTTCTCAAACTCATTATTTAATCATCAGAATTGGTCTAATCATCTGTAGAACAATCATTTTTATTGGATCATAGAGATCGACTAGTTATATGTTTGCTGTCTTCATCGGTAAATATTATTTTCTATGCTGACCCATTCGCTGCCTTCACCTTATTGGGAAGGCATAATGCAATACTCTTGGTGGGTAGTTATGATTGTGTATATAGATTTGTATTTGCTGAAAGTAGATTCTTTATGCTGGATGTATGCATCGGTGCTACAAAGTGACATTCTTTAGCGAAACCAGATGTTATTGTAGGATTTCTCTTATATTCTTTATTCGCTTAGTATAGTATAATTATTTGTTGGAAAGGTAGCATTGGTAGCAGCATTATCCATCTTTATGACTGTATTTTATCAGACTTGTCACCAAATATTTTATTTAAATATTTGCCTTTAAGAATACGATATAACTATTATAATAACGATATAATATTTGTGATGTTGTGTACTATATCTAAGTAGTGTCTCTTGTGCTGCTAACAGTGGTTAAACGTTTTGAGTCTTTATTCCTTTTTGCCCTTTGATGTGGTCTATACTGACTGGTACCTTGGAAGTATTGTACAAATCTTCATGCAGAAAAGATGATTAATTTATGGTACCTGTAATTATTTTTCCTGCTGTACATGTGTATTTGAGGAGTTACAATTGGGGAGGCCATAGTCCGCAGAGTTTAACTACTGTGTTTTACGATGTTGTTTTTGTCGGTGATACTGTAAAATATTTAAACAAAAGAAATACATGTCGGAATTCTTGTATGTCTGGATAGACGTAGTACTGAATGGCCTGGTAAAATATTACGGTAATTTATCATTGAAAAAAGGCCTAGTAACACGACATTTAAGTCTAGCAAACGTTAATCAAACACCAACAAATTTTATGCGTCGTTTTTTACAGCTTATATTGTGATCAGGAACGTTTTATACGGGTAAATTTGCCTTTGTATTACAGTATAAAAGTTTAGCAAATATTAAGATTGGGAATTCAAATATAGTAGTAACGTCATTGCAGTCTCTTGGATTGGCTGTCGGTCGCATCATTTTTATTGCTGAGCTGATAATAAAGTCAGTTCTTCTAATACGAGTTTACTTTTGAAGTGAAAGTTTTCCTTGTTGAATAAAAATCAATAGATAGCCGAAGAAGGTATGTAACTACAAAGGAATGACTTTTGAAAGTACTGTATTTGAACAACAACAATGCCTAACCCTTCCGACTTTTGTATTGAGCCATTGAAACGTGATGATGCATGTCACCCAATGTATAATCTCGTCGCCTACGCTAGGTGATCATCACCACAACAACTAGGAAAAACATTCCTTACCCAGGACTATGTATAAGTATCGTTATATGTTGAGTATTTCTAGCTTCGAGTCAAGCTAGCTGCTTCGCAAGTTGCCAAGCTTTAGTGAATGGTATGTGGCAAGATCTAAGATGAAAAGAATTAGAAAGTTTTTCTATATTAATACAAAAATCGGAGCCGATCCCGAGTCAACATGGAAGTTGCAAAACGAGAAAACGAAGACGGACCCAATTTACAAACTCGTTGGTCTGTCCGGTGGAGGTTCCTTGATTGACGTTTATGACGAAGGAGGAACCAGGGAATCGTATGAAGATAAGAAGAAGAGAATCTGGGTATTTGCAAAACAGCATATCAAGCCGGAGTATCTACATGACGAGATTCACGATATAGAAGACAAAGAATACCGGGAGTGGAATAATAACGTAGCGAAAGACCTCAAACGTTTTCACCAGGAAAAAGAGCAGAGCGGTACTAAAAGTCGTAAAGCGCAGCTTCGTATGGACCCCACAGGCTCTGTAGCTAGTCTTGATTCAGTTTTGTCCTCCTATCACGATAAGAAGTGTATTTGGAAGCTTGAGAAAAGAGGAGCTGTCGGAGAAACGCCTTTTCATTTGCTCTTTATCAACAATACTCCCAAGCATCTTGCGATAGCAAGGATGCTACTGGAGTTATATCCCAGTTTGGCTGTTGACGAATACATGGGATTCGATTACTACGGCGAAAGTTCTCTGCACTTGGCCATTATTCAAAACGACATAGACCTAGTCAAGCGTCTCCTGAATACAGGATTCTGCAATCTACAGGGAAGAGCTCAAGGCAGATTTTTCATGCCCGTAGACGTCAAAAGAGGAAATATCACGATGCTAAAATCCAATTACGATGGTTTCGCCTATTTCGGAGAGTACCCGCTTTCTTTTGCCGCTAGTATCGGAAACTTTGATATGTATGATTTATTACTGGAAAGCAACGCGGATGTCGAAGCGAAAGATCAGCTAGGGAACACTGCCTTGCATCTTACCGTAATTCACAACAAAATGGACATGTTTCATCACGCCATTAGTCATACGAAACACCCAGCAAATCCATCAATCACGAACGCATCAGGATTAACCCCTCTGGCTCTCGCTGGCTTTCTCGGAAGAAAGGACATGTTCAAGGCTATGCTGGACATGGCTGCTAAGAGATTTTGGTCATTTAGCTACATGGTGTGCTCGGCATACCCATTGAAGGATCTGGATAGCATCAGTCACACGGGAGACACGAACTGGAATTCTGGTTTGATGCAGATTATCCAGGGAGATACCGATGACCACTTGGACATGCTCCAGGGTGGTGTGGTGACAAGTCTTCTAGATAAAAAGTGGCAGGTGTTTGCCAGAAGCAAGTTCCTCCGACTGTTTCTTTATCATATAATGCACATTTTTTGGTTATCCTGTGCAGTGTACCTGAGACCTAACGACATAACCACATTTATAACTGGAACTGACGCCTCTAGCATTGCACGTTACGTCTTTGAAATATTGACTGTGCTGGGTTGCATCATGGCTTTGTTCTACGCGTGTAGAGAAGTGTTGATAGAAACTTTCAAAGGTTTTTGGCAAAACATAAAGTCGATACCTTCGCGTTTACTCTACTATCTTGGTTGTATTCTCGTTGTACTTTGCATCCCAATGAGAATTGCCAAACTGGTAAACGTCGAAGACTGGTTCCTTGTGTTTGCAATACCTTTTCTGTGGTCATATTTCTTATTTTTCGCAAGAGGCTTCCGACTAACCGGTCCTTTCGTAACGATGATTTACAATATGATAAAAACAGATTTATTGCGGTTTGGAGTCATCTATATAATTATATGGGGGACTTCTGCTATAGTTTTTTTCTATCAGTTCAAAGACTTGAACGTAACTGCTTTTCAGACGGAGCTAGGGACGTTTATGACATTGTTGCAAATGAGTTTGGGAGAGTTTAGCTACAGCGATATCAGGTCCGGTAGATATCCTCCCTTGGCCGTCATTCTGTTCATTGTATACATGATGTTGGTTCACGTACTGTTACTCAACATGCTAATAGCTATGATGACACGGACATACGAGAGCATAGCGAAGCAAACTAAACAGGAGTGGAGAAGACAGTGGGCAAGCATCGTGATCATAATGGAGAGATCATACAGCAATGTCGACAAGCTCTATTTCCAAGATTTGTACAGTACTCAAATGCACGCCAGGAGAGTGACATCCGCTGGGGAAGTAGAAGAGCATCTGATTGAGTCGGAAACTTTGGAGGATATCAAAGATAGAGGACTACTTTGGATCCACGACAAAGGCATAAGCAGTGGGAAGAAAAAGACAGCGATAACTGACATGTGGAAAAAGACAACAAAGAATGCAAACAAATTGTCTCCCACTAGCGAAGATCAAGAGGTTAAATTAGTTCATCCTCGCCCAATGAGCGCGTCTTCACAAACAGGAAAAATAAAGAAGGGGCCTTTGGCAAGCGCGCATCTGCAAGATTGATATCAGAATAAATCAGCCAGTAACATCATAGCAATTCCAAAGAGCTTATATATTGCAGACTTAAAATATATTTAGATTAGTTTAACCGACTTTAATATGCAACTACAGTTTCAAAACTCGTTTTTTTTTTAGAATTTATATGCAACTATATACTACTACAAGACGATAATTTTGCACTTCTTCTTGAAGAGAAGAACTATTGCCCGATAAAACCTATTTATTATTGAATCATGAACTGTAGAAATTATCGGATGATTTTCACTTTTAATAATATTAAATTCCAGGTTATACTTTTTTCCTTTTTAATCTTTTGTTCTACTGTGCTTACAAGATAACAAAAATCGGATAGAAAATCTTATGCTATTTAGACCCGACCTTAAGTTGTCGATTTAGTGGGATTTGCAAGGATAGAATTTATAACAAGGTTAAGCTATAAGTTAATGACTTAAATACTACAATCTTGGTGTAGCAACAGAAGCTTTACTCACATTTTATCCATGTACACACACCATGCCGATAAGGCTGGAATCAAAGCAAATACGACCGCAATTTTCGTAATGGAATTGGAAAACTATTATCATATGTTATTGGTTAGCTATTGTCACTGGCCTTTCTTGTTTTTTTGCTGGTAGATACAGTTATGATAATCATGCTTGAGCCAAGAGGAACGTTCCAGTCAGACCTGCAGATAATTTCCTTCGTAATTGAAGCCGCTAAAAGTGCGAATATACGGACTTTAGAAAACCTACGAAATCAGCAAAATAAGGTAATCAAAGTTTATGGTGTAAGTTAAAACTATTGCAGTCGGAAATTCTGCGTTCAAGTCCGAGAACTTCGGCATCCAAGTACGAGCAAACTGATAATTGGTTTCCTACATCCGAGAGGGGATCAATAAAATATCTTCTTGTTATACATATGGCTCCTCCCCAACTGGGGTCGATCTCGCCTCCGATATCAAAAACTGTTTCAGGCTGCCCCACGCCTGGAACATACTCATTTTCCATTGTAGAATGCACATGGTCGTCAACTTATCACCACTTCACCGAGAAGTATATCGTATAGTGTTCTGGGTCTCGTATTATTTTATACACCCCCGATTTCATTGGAGGATGCTGACTCCAGATCTGTATAACTGCTTAGACTTCATATTTATTTGGTCCATCATTATTTATAGCCTATTTATCGCCAAGACGCAGCTGCAGTTGAATAATTTTTACTACTGAAATTACCTGTGTTCATTGCTACATTGCCAAGGTGGTATAAACAACGCTATGCGACATATTATATCCGTTAATACATGTGTATAGGAAATTGCATGATAGATATGTACTTCGATCTATTCGTATGATAAATGATGTATAACAAATTTATTCAACCCTTTCAAAGAAATTAACTCAGGCATAGTTGGAGCAGTGTAAATTGAAGGCCATATTAAATAGCTATGTGAACATGGTTTCGTGTACAATTGTGTCCCAAGGAAGGGGCGAGCGCCCCGAGCAACACTTCCCAATGGGCGGCCATTGATGATCAGCATAATTTATTACCAAAACATATTCGTCTTCGATGAAACCTTTATTTTGCCCCGTGGATACTATTATTTCCCAAGAAATAAACTACTGTATTGGCCTATCTTTGTGTGTGTGACACTTCGTGGCCTCTATTCCTGGAGAATGCCATGAAAAACATATCAGTTTTCCAGCAAACTTATATTTCTTTGCAATATTTATGAATTTCTTTTGTGAAGTTCACGTATATAAACTTCAACTATTCATCAAACTTAAAATGAAAGACAAGGTACAAGCGAACATTATCCATACAGATAATAGATGGCAGCAGAACTTTCTCACACCGCCCTTACCTACGGTAACGCATCTTAATCTGTGTGTGCGCTGTATCTGCTATTTTCTTCTTCAACTATTGACACGCACGCTTGTTACGCGTGAGTGTGCATTGTAGTTATGACGTACAATAGACGTCAATACGGGGTTAAAGGTTAATATAGGCAGATTCAACGCTATTGTTTAATTCTGTTATCAATACCCGCAGAGGTAGAACAGGATTGCTGGTGCGAGGGAGGTTAAGGTGGCGTTTTTTGATCGAATTTTGCAGGACGTTTTCTTTGTCATAACATTATTTAGTATTTGTTTGATTTTACGCTTTGAGTTTCCTTATTTTTCAGCAATATCGCGTTAGGACGCGACTTCCTGATGTTAGGTATTCGTCTTTTCTAGAGGTATGTAATTGTAATTTCGTTTAAACTGAACGAATTTAATTTGGTATCCAGCGCGAAACACACTTGAATATATAGTTTATGCATATCTATAAATCGAATCAGTTCGTCGATGTTAAGTGAAATGGTCGTTGACCACCGTTCACCACCGTGTAACTCCTCTGTAGATAAGGTGATTATGTCGTAAAATATTCTATAGGTGGGTTTTATGACGTGTTCCGTTAACGTTAAGACGTCTAGCTGGCTTGTTTTGTATTCTTGATAAGGTTATTCTGAGTCCTGTATGTTACAAACAAAGAATAAGCTTCATCATCGATTGCTTTTGATCTGAAACTGTGTTAATTATCTTATTACAGTATTTGTTAGGCTTGGATGAAGTAAACATAAAAAATTATTGATATTGTTGCTCTAATCAAATCCAATTAGTAAGCTTTAGTTATCACCACAAACACATCAACAGTCAAAATATTGTGACTTTGCACTTGTGAATGTGTTTACTATAGTATTTTTTTTGTTCATTCTGCATTTTTTTATTATCAGTATTGTATGTGTAGATCTACATAATACCAATGTCCATGCCACTTTACAAACCCGTATACACCCGATTTCATTAGTATAGTTTATGTGATCTTAGGTTAGGATAAATTTGCTGTGGGTGAGGGTTAGTTAACACTCATACTGCCTCCCACCCAAACCCTATTTAAGCTCACCTAACGTAACCAAATGTAACGGAGGTTTTTGAGGGCCGCACTACTGAACTAGTATCCTGATGGTTACTACCTCTTATCCCTCCCAAATGAGCTTGTATTTTATAAGATTATTACTACATTTTTAAAACGCAAAACACATATGATATATTTGAACAAAAACAAACAATTCACCTCTTCAGACTCCTTCGCTCTATCTGGCGCTTGTGGTTTTACGGTATACATACACTGCTTATCTGAAATAGTTTAATTGATGTATACGGTAGTTGTTGTGTAAGCATTCATTACAACTATTCTTCTACAGTCACCTCCTAGATTATCGATTATCGCATTTTGTTTTTAATTTTTGTTGCATTGTTCTCATGAGGTACGAGGTTTTAGAGAATTTGATTCGTGATATGAATATGTGTATGTATGCAAATATTTCGTAAAATTTGCAGTGAGAGCTACTTGCTCACCAGCATTTCAAGTACCGTTCAATTAGGATTCCATTAGAAATTAGGGATTTATTGGTAGTATCTAAAAACAGTGCGGTCCAACTTCACCAGCATTGGTGGCTGAAGAATTTTTTTATATAAAGAGACCATAATATTTAAGGTGACTTTTTGGTATTTGACAATAAACGAAGCAAGCTCAACTAATTTTTAAATAGATTACAAACCAATGTGAACTGTTAGTTGCTCTATAAAACTTGAGTCAAAAAGTTTGCTGCAAATTTGCAGCGTTCGTGAATATTTTAAAAACATGCCCGAAGTCAAGTCTGATTTATTCTACAGCTCTCGAGTCATTGATTTCCTTATTGTATCAAATGCATCAGCGATAAGTCTTACACAATAGAGAAGCTTTACACCGCCTTTGTGTTTGGTTGTTGATGTTTGAATGCGTAATAAATTTTTTATAGTCCTTGTATTATTATAGCGAATTAGGTGGACAAAACTAAATTGCGAATTTTTCATCGTGTGGTATTCTAGAAAAGACACATGCAAGAATTTGAAACTTACATTATGAAAAGGTTACGTTCATGGTTGTTGAAATATATTATGTAGGAGTAAAGTCAGGCAAATGTAGGTTTGTTTGCGTCTATCGTCGATTGAGCGATTAATATATTTGTTTAGTTGTTGTTGAATTTACAGTATTGTCTTTGCAAAAATAATGATGTTTGATTATGATGATCTGATGGTGAAGATTTTATAAGATGTTCATGGGCTTGTTTAGCATTATTTATACAGCAAAAGCTATCATTGTGGGAGTATAGTCTGTTCAGGACAGCTTATGGTTAGTAAATAAACAATGCTGGAGTAATATCTCTGCTTGTTTTGACAACATTTTTCATTCTCTCTTCATGTGTTTTTTATGGTTGTAGAATATTTTACTGTTCTCAATCGTATCTCGTCCAAAGTATGGGCCGTTCTGATGACTGATGTTTCGACAACGGGAAAGTTTGTAAATGTATCCTTTAGCGTTCCTTCGTTCCCCGCTGTTCCACCACTCCGCCTGTGCCCAACCTGCTGTCGTCACGGCCTTATGGTCTTTGAATTAGCATGGGCTGTGCTTCCAGTGCCCACTTGACACATTGCGAGCTGCTCAGTACAAGCGACACCCATATTCTCTACAAAAACCCATACTATTGTGACAGGCCTGACCCGGCCGATTACAACGCTGAGTCCATACAATTGAACTGTTTTTCCCAAGATCGTTCTGCATTAAAGGAGAAAAGAAACTATCAGTCGAAAGCATTTTATCCGCTGTTTTGTGACTGGAATATTTATTATTCTGCACAGTACTCTCTGCAGAAGGTAACTTATTTTTACTTAGGCATGTTGTATTTTTGAATACATAATTGATACTGGTGGATGAATTGCTTGCTTGCATGTTGTTTTTCTTGGTAAGCTTAGATTGATGATCAATCTATGGGGGTGAATGCATGTTATACACCACACGCAATCAATCAGCAATGCTGAAGCAAGCGAAGAAGTTATTACTGTTCTCAGGATTTAGTGCTTGAAGGAACAAAAATTGAGTAAATTAAAAATGAGAGTCAGAGGAATAACGGCTTGAGAAAAAGTAATATTATGGTAGAATTACCAGTTGAGCATTTCCAATATTGATATTTAATTTACTCAAAATGTAATCAAACATTGCTCTATTACATAAAACTATTGACACAAGTACATATGGTTCATGGTTAGAATTTCCAAATGTTTACATGGTTAAAGTGGTTATACCTGTAAGCTGTCTTTTTTATGATACTCTCTAGTATATACCATATGTAAATTAAGATATATCGTAAATTACCGTGTTTGCTCATCTATTACCTTCCTATCAAGTGTTCATTGTGCATTAATTTTTCTCTCTGATTGTTTTAAGCTTGCTGAGGATTTTCCAAAGCTGACTGGTCTGACACACAGAGAAAGGGCAAGGTTCCTCACTCTGGAGTCTGACCTCCATCAACAGCTGTCCACGGACGGCAATAACAACAGTAACCGGTCTCGTTTGGAGCAGCAGAGGCTCGTGGGACGTAGGTGGAGCGAACCAGTACATGTTTATTCCAGTAAAAATAAACCGTTGTTCTCCAGCAAATCTAATAAGATGGATACCAGATGTAAACATGACTCTGCAGAATCTCCGAAGGTTAGATAGTTGAATGTTATGTAGAATACTTCATAATCCATCACATATTTTTCTTCTTCAACATGATATTTCTCAATATTCTTTCCGTGTATTTTTCTCTCAATTTAATGCGTTAAATTTTTTTGTGGTCGTGTTTGGGTCATTGTGTTCAGAATACACAGTTAAAATTTGTTCTACCTTCGGTTTAGTTAATTCAATACATATGAATAATGGAAACCCTGTTGCCTCAATGTTTTGACAAATGCATCTCTGTTCCATTTGGCTAACGACGATGTTAATTATTCAAACAGTGCATTTTTCTGCTGCAAAACCTTAACTACACCCCATCGTAGTAAGATTAGTTGTTTGCCGTAATAACGTCTTTTGATATTTTCTTTCAGAATGAGAAACTCTCTATCGGAACGATGAATGTGAACAAGCCTTTGATCAAGGTATTTAAGCTAGAGTGATTATTGTAGTACAAAGTTTTCGTTTTGTTCCGGCGGATGCTATTAATCATATGTGTATGTGTGTCTGGATCAAAGCCCAATCGAATACTAGCGATTGTGGCTTATTGTCAAGCGCAGTATATTTGGTAGTCTTAATCCTTTATTCTATTTGCTACAGTGTGGGATAATAGGGATTATGGAACCCTCAAGTCTTTAACATCCTTCTGTCGTCAATAACCCTTGTCCCTATCATAACGTGTTGTGATGCTTTTGTCTTTACGACCACTTGAACTCTCGACTACGGAAACGATTTCACATTCTGCCTGTGGTCATCGAGATATGTCCGCATGAATCTTAGGCGCTTTGCCGAAGTTTAAAATCTGTATATGACCGTAATGAACAGTTAATTTAAATAATAACTGCTTCTGAAACGCTGAAGAATTTTCATCAGATTTCTCTATAATTGATAGCTTAAAGAGTCCAAAGCAGGTATGAAAAACATGGGCTGCTGCCTGGCATTTTTATTAGAACTTTTTCCGGTCATGTTATACAGAAATAATGACCATTTGGAATGTTTATGGTCATTTAGCCGGTTGAATTGGAAGGGAGGGCTTTTCTTTTGTTCGTCTACATTGCTTAAATTACTTTCGAAATCCTGTCCATTACCTTTTAATTAGCTCATCCTAATCACCTGTAATATTCCGATAAATGAGCGAACGTAAAGTATTTTAGTGATATATGAAAGATACTATTTTCAGTCACATTCCAACAATGAAACGTCGTTATATACGCTGTAATCGCTTCGGCATTGAGTAATTTCGATCGTCACCACTATAATTACGTCTTTTGTAATTTAATGTCATTTGATGTAACTCAAAGGAAGTTAGGTCGGCATGTGATTCATTTTACAACTGCTTAAGTAGCTAAAACCGTTTGAGTCGGTTTGTTTTGCATGCTAAGAAGATTGTTGCGTTAGTCTTAACACCTACTGAATTAGTTCTTATGGTTCTACGCAACCTGTTTCCAAACCTTCATTGTTTCACAGCAATAGCGGTTAATTTCATATAAATCTATTTGTGACCTCTGATTCCTACACAATATTATTTCTTTGGAGATATGTTTAAGTATGCCAAGTTAGGTTTGTATTTAATTTTCTTTCTCCTATAAAACTCTGCTAAAGGTCGTTCGTATAGAAACAGCACATGCCTTTAGTCAGCATTTATCTTGGATATTGCTTGGTTCATACATTTTATCTTTTTCAGTAACTATTCTGAATTCGAATGATCACATGATCTTCAAATATATATTTATGAGACTATGTGAGCTTCTATTGGCACCGGTACCATATGATTATTTCGTTTTATCCGTGTTAATGTTGCAATTATTGGATATAGTCACTATTGCCCAACATATTCATTCGCTTCGCCATGTTTCTGAGACCTGAATTCGTCACTAAATTCTTGATAGTTTGGGCCAACCTTAAGGTCTTACAGGTGCCAGACAGTATGCGTTGTTAGTTAACTGTCAGCAGTTTCAGAAATAGCCTCAATGGAATTTGTCGAAACTGGATTCATACCAAAAAGGGAAAATAGTTGAATTCATCTTTCTCAATTTTTCCCCTCAGACACAAATTGCTGTGTTGAGTTTACCGCATTTAGCGTGTGCTTCAAAAGAGAAAACTCCTAATAACCTTTCTCCATTCCTCTAATAGCTAATGTAATAACATTTATTTTTCTTCAATATGAATACTATATTCACTACTGCCACAGTCACAATGGTTTTTCATTGACATTTATACAATTGCCTGAGTGGGTGGTTATCTGGACTAATTATTGTTCACAAAAATATTTTTTTCGAAATTCTCTACCAATGCTTCTGATGACAACAAAAATGAAAAAAGATAATGAAAGGATTCAATTGTAAAATGGTGAATGTCTATCTCATGGACTAATTATCAAAGCATTACCAAACTCAGATACTACACCAAGCAATGCTGTTGTCTAAAATTATCATGGGGAAGTGACAGAGTCAGGTTCCCGTAACTTCTTTCGGAATTTGCCTCCTGTAAACTTCTCACAATGCTTTCGAATTACATTATTATATTAGCATAGTTCCAGCTATTACTACAGCTTGTGTTGAACCAGTATGAAATGATTATTATTTGGACCTTTCTTTTCAAGGTATTGCTCGTCTTCGCCAAAGAAGACTCGCAGTGTCAAGCATTAAATGCTGCCATAGATCAGCTCGACTACACTTGCGAGGTGGCACGAACACCTGAGCGAGCTATGGAACTTTACAAGCAATCACAGCACCATCTTGTGATCGTAGATCGAAGGCAAACAAAGTCTTTTGATGGGGATGCCTTTTGCAGGTAAAAACATGCTTTAAAATTCTCAGATTTGAATATATATTTGAATTGTAAAAAAGTGTTATTCTAGAATAGTTGATGATTCTATATGGTTACTATTATTCTGTTTATTGGTATAGGTAACTCTTGTGTGTAAAATAATAAAATCCATTAATTGATATATTTATAAATGCATTATATGTATATAGGAAGTCATAACATTGTAAAAGTGAACAGTCATATTGTAGTCATCGGGTAATGCAAGTATTCCTGCTGGAAGTACTACCGCTCATTACTAGTTCTTTGTGTGTAATGTGAGCTTGCTAACATGACGTATGGTAGTTTTTGTTGATCCAATCTACGTTGGTCAATTATGTAATGAGCACCATAACTAATTAGGCCGATTGCTTTCGGCTACCGTGCTGTGATGCAACAGAGTTTGTTCAGAAAGGTCATTTTCCTAAATCAATATTACTCTGCATGCTTGGTCTCGGTTTACCACAAAGTGAGACAAATTCCCCTGTGTCCTGATTACCAACTTGTATGGTTGCGTGTTGGGGTCTCTGTCCATGTCTGTTGGTGCTACTCCTTGTTCGTTTTCCGCATTGTCTCATTCGACTGTTGTTGAATGATTAAAATTTTCATCCAACGGACAGTTTTGACATTTACCTCGTATAAGATAACGTTGTGATCAGATATACGTCACTTTTCTGAATTCCTTTTAACCGACTAACAAAATTATTGCATCTTCAGTTGACCTTTGATTAAATCCTTCTCTGAATAGTATCACACAGTGGCATGATGTAACTGTACAGTATGCAATGATTGATCAAAAGCAGAGAAGTGACGTATTTGCTTGGTTTGAATTAAGACTTCTGCATTCTTCACGATATTTTTTGTGTATAATTCTTGTTTTGCTGGTGCATTTTGAGGCATACATATGCTGGCTTGAGAACTTCAAAGCCCGTAAAACATTCATTTACAGTAATTTCTTGGAAAAACTGTTTGCTGAATTATAATTCTCGAAAGAAAAATACAGGGGGATAAAGGAGAGTAGTTACTGCCACTAAAAATAAATTGAATAATGGTAAAAACTAGGTACCGACAGAACATTGACTGTGAGGGTCCAAGGCTAACTGAATATCAGATATTTGGATATATTCCTTGGTTTTAATCTCTTCATATATCACAGGTGGATTCGTTCAACAGCTGACAACAAATTCACAACAGTCGCTGCGATAGTAAGACGAAGGTACAGGAATCATTCCTCAACTGTTAGGCTCTCACGCTTCTTAAACTGTGACTTTCACAGAAGGTATTTGTACGTACCAGTTCACATGCATATAATAAGTTCGGCATGGATAATATGCGATGCAAGTACTAGGTATAACGACCTGTCTTTGTGTCAGCATTCTCGTTTCTATTTCGTCTCCTGTGTTTCTTATTCGCTTCCGTTTCGTATATGCTCACTCTTTTCCCTGCCTTGCATGTCATTAATACTTTTGTCATCAGGACTAGATCCATCCAAACGCTGAAAAGTCAAACATCACGCTGGCATTTGTCTTATTCTCAGTTTCCAACATTTACAAATAGAGTAATTTTACTGTAAGTACTTTCAATTTTTATGCTTTTTATGCATACCGATATATCAAATTCCTTATCAAACATCAAATCTGAGGCGATATATTGAAGGGCTATTTGTCCGTAAGTAAAGAGAATGTGCGTCATGCTTGACAAGGGAAATTAGTTCACTCCATTATTCCTTTTCTCATTTGTTTTCCTAATTGAACCACTGCACATAGCGTAGAACTGCTTCACATATATTTGTAATTGACATCTATGCACATCAGCCTTGAAAGAAGATATTTCAACTACCGTATATTTATGGTTAGCACCTTTTCATTTTTTTACACGTTCGTATATTCAAGTGTTGTCCAACGGTAAATATGCTTGTTTATTTTCTAGCAATAATAGGGGAGATGAAAAATAAAAGCAGGTTCCTATCAAACATGTAAAGGGAAATAATTTATGATTTCGACCTTATATTAAGCTTCAAACTGAAATCTTTTGTTTTTAATATTCTTGCTTATTTTATGGTCAACTTTGATCAACCTACATCAGAGTACTCCATTTCCCCAGGTTGAATAAAATTTAATAAACACATTAGCACATATGATACTAAGTCTTGATTTTCCATCGGTATCTTCTCTTCACTGATTTTATCTGCTTTGCAACGAGACCTGCTTCATTCCTCTCGGCTGCCTTAATCATCATTGTCTATATATGCGAGTCTCTGTTATCATTGAGATCAACTTCGTCGCAATCCTCTTCATTTTATGCGATCCTGTTTTTATCCTAATGCTTGCATGCGTAGAACATGTCCATTCGGGCTCTTAGCGCATCTCGAAACTCGGCAATGTTGGCATGATGAGTTTCGAGGTACGCTTTGGTGGTACGTATATAATTTCCTTGTCTGTGCGTCACAGTTTTTTTATATTTTTCGTTATATTGGTTATTTTCTGTTAGCATGAAATATTGTTTTCCAGCACTTCTGACATGTTAAAAAGTTTTTAATCTGGACTGTGACCTTACTAATCTTGGACTGATAGCGGCTTGTATTCGGCTAAATCGAATCACTTTATATTTCCTACTGTCATTTTGATATACAAAACAAGTCACGTGACTTGGCATAGTTATGGCCGTAATTTTGAATGAATTTGCATCAACTGTAATTGCATACCGCCACTGCAACGCAATTTTACCCAAGTGTTGGACTGTTGACATGACCAACATTTAAGCTGATGAGTGCTTAGAATCTTGGATTTTTTAATCTTCCTGTACAGCTACAGATAATAGCTGCATTCCATCGATTTTTTTCCCCTATTCCTAACCAAAAATATCCTTTGTGAGTGGCATTCAACTAAAGCTATTGTTGCCTTTTTTATTACCTTATCAGAAATCAGATAGATGACTATCCCCTAATGAAGGACCTGATCACGACTGGATTCAATAGGGTATGTACGGAGTATATTAAAATCTGTGTTGTGAGTTACATAGATGTCATGTTTTCCAGTTAAGCTATGCAGTTGATTTAAACAAGTATCTTATCAATTTCATGCAGGTTATTCCCGAGACTAACAGAATCGAAGAACTTCACGATGAGTTGCTCCAGATCGAATGTGGTGAAATTTCCAGCCAATTCAAACTAAGGTTTTATCTTTCTTTTCTTTTATTCATTTGACCTCTTTACCACAGCGGAATAATCCTATTCTATTATCAGGACGTACCAAGTCGTTTTCTCTGTTTTGGAAAGGTCGTCCGATTCCATTCAGATCATAGATGGTGATTATCTGATCGAGGTACCCTAAATTACTGTTTTCTGTTTTAAAAATTCCTAAAATTGTTGATCTTCAGTGCAAGCATATTAGAGCTTACATGTTTGTTCTGTATTGAATATACCCAATTGTGTATTTATAACGAATGTAATTTGATTGTGGCTTGTCGGTAGTGGGTTATCTTTGCATGGCATCTGGTTAACAGGTACAGGAGAAACCATTAGTCCCACTAACTATGATTGACAGGCCTCTGCTACATTGAAGCTGCAATTCGTAACTCAATAGATGTGGCGCACACTCCATTGCCCAATTTTCCCATGGTGCTTTTCCCGTTTGTAAACACTGATGCATTAAGTCATGCTTATATATATAGATATATACGATGTATATCTCGCATGATCATGGACTTAATACTTCGTTTGCATACATGCTCCAGAAAGTACCTGCTCACAGGTCAGATTTAGGTTCCCCTTTCTTTTCTTCTCTTGTTTTTGTGGCAGTGGTCACTCCATCAGCCCTATCGAACATTAGCTATTATATTTGCCTTTGTGTTTGCTTCAGATAGCAATGTACTTTCTCGACTGATTCAATATTAGCTTTGAATGCCCGCACATGATCCCAGTCAGTACCTGTATGCTATGAGTTTTCTGGAGATGTGTAAGATTGAAAAAAATGATATGTATTCCATACCACGTGTGCGCATTACACAGTAGCTGGATTGGGCACGCATTGAAACTATACTCACCGAGTATGCAAATGTCTATTGTCTTGTTCTGCCTTTTACGTCAAGCTGTGTCGAACGGGCAATACCCTTGTTCTCGCTTGATCTCATTTCTATGACACTGTATCTTCACTAAGATCACAGACATCACCACAAACAATCCCATTTACGTTTTTGTTGACCTGGACGACGTGAGGCCAGGTCATTCAGAGTATTCAATGCAGGCAAAGGTACTCTGCTTTTCGCCGTGTTTATGTCCCTGTGGTATGTGTGGGATTTGTTTTGTTTGCTTCATATTGAAAGCAAGTGATAGCACAATCGGTAGAGGGAGTGCTTTCTAGTAGCACCTGTTCACTCTCACGTTAAAGCATTGCGTTATCATCCTCTGCTACTGATACTAGATTCCCATTATCCTAGATTTCATGTTTATTTTTTCTTATTGAAATTATGGCCCTTCAGTTGAGTACAGAATATTCAATAAACATTACTGTCTGATGTGCCATCAAAACCATTTTCTAGCTGAATATATGCTGCAATATAAGCTGCAATACTATATAAATACATTACATTACTTATAAATGTTGCAGTAGACTCGCAACATACGGCTGGTGTTTGCAGTACGATAATATGTGTAGTGAGTTTCTCCGATTTTTCTAAGATTGTATTATGTTGTGTATCCATCCAGACAATCTGTAAGCTCATCTGAACCAAATAAATTATACATAACGGTAAGCACAGACCAGATATGGTGCATCTTCCTTACAACGACCAAATTCGATACATATCTTTGGTGTAATCAAACCCCGCAAGTCAAGTCTTGTGAAATATTCATTGGAATGACTTCTATCTCTGCTGAAGCTATGTGACCAATGTCTTCTCTTTCTTGCCAGTGTTACATTATGTTTGAGCTAGAATTTTAAATCATGTACAGGATGTACCTAATGCTAAAATTCTCACGCGCTGCTTGTTTGACATGTCTAGTCTGAATGCCCATACACTTCAGCATCCGCAGACACCATTACATAAGAAGTTTAATACCACTTGACTTAGCAAGTGTGTTGTAGTTTAGAAATGTGAATTTAAAATGTAATTTGAGCTTACTATATGCATGTACATGTGTATATAGTAATACGTAAATCAAATTCTATCTACTTTTCAAAAGGCTTTCCAAAATCACTATGAATTTAGTACACCTATTTCATTCTATATTTCCCCCATGGAGGAACAAATTCTTGTAAACGGAATCAGATTCATGATGAAACAAATTTTCTGTAAAAATATGCTCTTTGACGCAGAATCAATCTGGTTCAAAATTATCATACCAATTCCTAACTACATGTACGTTTAATACGTTTCATGCAATTTTAATCTATGTACAGTTTTCTTAGAATATTCACTATGACGTGAATTGTGACATTCTCGTACATGATATTAATCTACTATTTTGTCCAAGAATGATATTAGTTGCTAGAAGATTCTAAATTGATTGATGAATTTTTCATACAAGATCATGATGATATTGTCATTACAATGCAAAAGCTTGTTTTATTCACAGCTTGACAGGTAAAAAAGCGTTTTCTCAACATTATATGCAATTTTATTCTATGTCCGGTTTTCTTGAAACAATACTATGACGTGAATTGTGCCATCCTGACATCAACTACTGTTTTGTTCATGGATAATATCAATCGCTAGGGGATTCGAGATTTATTGATAAAAATTTCCTTCCACGTCGTGATATTGTCATTTGCGCACAAGAATGTTGATCTTGTTTTTAACAATTGTACAACCTTCCATACTGTTCAATCATAGCTCGGTAGAATAGCATCTTTTCTACGTCAACAGTGTATTTTAAACCGCCTTCATTCTCATGCAACGAGTCGTATGGCTCTGTAAATCTGATTATCCATCTATCGTCTGACCTGTCATAATTTCTTGGAATCAAGGTCATTTCCTGTTTTTCAATCCGCTTTGAACAACGTAAGTTGTGTTCCCTGAAACACGAAACTATCATCACGGTTGTATTTTATTTCTACTTGGCCTTGTATGTAAGCATTTGAACCTCTAGGTTATGAAGCTGCCGTTTGTATATATTGAGCGTAGAAGAATTTCCAGATATCTTTGTCATGTTTCTCATTTCAACATTTCTCTGGTATTCACACTGTTCTATATAGATAAATCATTGTATGATTATCAAAAAATGAGTTAATATGGTCACTAACCACAATTCGCTTGCACGGAAAATCCTAAGCGTGCTTGTTTATGTATTTATGTATTAATGCTCGGCGATACTAGATGTGGTCTGGTTCCCGTGGTGCTTTCTATCTGCGGTATTTATAAACAAATAAGCTGTAGACACTAGGATGAAGCGCGGATAATTACAGACTATCTGTCTGAAGCGAAATACTTTCCCACAATTCTTCTGCGTAATGACGACACATACACAGATCTAACTCTGTTAATTTTATTAGTTATTATTTCCCATGATATTTAGAAAAAATATATTATTTTTTTAATGTTAGTGTATCCATGATTCCAACTCCTCTGGTTTATTTCCTCTTCCTCTAAAGTTCACAGAACTTGGTATTTTTTATGTGCAGTATGAGTTAAGAGTAATTCATGTTTTACACAATAGTATGGTTTTAGTCATCGGTTCATTCTGTCATTCTGTATATGTATATAAGAATTTGGTTTGTTTGAATGTAGCATATTTTTTTGGGTTTAAGACTGGATGAAAACAGTGGTGTTTTAAGGTACGAACCTTCTCTAAATCAGATTCTGATTTGCAATGTGATTCTGTTTCTGGCGTTGCTCTATTTAATATTTCATTTCGTACATTGCCCTGCTTTGCCCTGGCTTTTATCACATGGTTTTAATTTTCCAAGATTTGGTTCCATAGGCTAGAGCTTACAGTAGATGACTCATTCATGACGTCAATCTGCTAGAGCAAAACATTGTCTGCCTTTCATTTCTCTAATATTCAACAAACAATGACTTCACACTGCATAATAACTCATGTGGATGACACAATTAGAGACTTTCGTCACTCCTGTCTTGTCCTTGCGTGAAGATCTTTGCAAATGGAGATATATAGTTTCGTATTCATTTTGTGTTACCAATATGATGAGAAATATTTGAATATTTTATCTTCACACAGACTGTTTTCGAAAGAATTTCTGCCCATGATAAAGATAACCTCTTGATCTGGTAAAGGAGAGGTTATCATCTATACACCTTTTTCTACAATAATGTTCGGAAATGCTGTCTCTGTTAATCCCAGAATTGTGCAATGATATATACAAGCCATATGAAAAAAATTAATTCAATTCAAACCTTTACAGTACGTCAACCACACCTATGAAGTACTCACTGGTTACTCGTCTGATCAGGTTCTTGGTCATGAACTCTCAGAATTCATTAAAAATGAGTCCAATGAAGAAGACATGTGGGATTCTATTAGGGAGCATATCTGCAAAGGAAAGGTAGATCTTCCACTTTTCATTTCATGTTCTCTATCATCGAGAGTTTGTTTGATGAAGATTTTTGTAATCTTAATGCAAATATTATCCCTCCGTTCCAGGCATGGAAAGGTGCTTATTACACAAAACGTAATGGGGATGAAGACATTCAACAAAATGTGAAGATAAACCCAATAATTGGGAAAGATGGGTGAGTGTGATTTCTAGTAGTCTGGGTAGGGTTATATTTTCGATAATTTTGTGCTTTCTATGGATTTCTGATCCTTCAATAAAAATGGTCATCTGATGCCTCTCTGTAGTTGCATATCACGTTGTTTGTATTGAACTTTTGAGATGTTTTATTCAATTATTTACTGTTATTATTGTATGTTGTATTACAGAACTGTGCAACACTATGTCTTGGTCAGCACACCATTAGCTCCTTTATTCGTAAGTATTTTTTACACATAAAGTTTGTTGTTTTGTATCCTGATTCTTGTGAGTTTTCCTAGCACATTATCAATTTTGTTTGTTGCAGGATTACTCAATGTTCAGAAGAAAAAATTCACTCGAGCTTCGCCGGGGTTCCGCCGTGATGGATCAGCTTGCGGCAAGGCGACTGTCTGCAACTTCGTCTCTAGAGGGAGGTATGTATATTACACCAATAATAACATTTTTTACAAACTTTGAGTTAGTGCTTCTACCTTTTGTGGGTTAGGCTTGGAACATAACGTCAGAAACAAATTAATTAACGAGCGGGGTATATGGGTACCCCACTGTTTAATCGAATTACAATGTGATATACTTGCAGCTAAGTTTCACCTTTACATGAAAATATGTTAATAGGATTATAAATGGTAAACAGTCTTATGCAGGAGTATCTATGGTTTTAAAATTTGTAAAGATTTGAAGCCAATTCTTTGCACTACTACGTTCTTACAAATAATTTACCTACTATAGAATTTTATACTCCCTTACTGATCGAATGCAGTGAAAAGTTATTTCCGAGTGATTTTATTTAACAGGAGATCCCGGCTCCCACAAACGAACCAATTCTCTGGCCAAGATACATTCTATGACGATCGAGGCACCCATTACCCAGGTGAGTCTTCTTTCTGAATCCAGTCTTGGACGAGTTGTTAACAAACTCCATGGATAAATTTGTTTTTGAATTTCTATATTTGCAGATTATAAACCTGATCGGCATCATCAAAGAAAATAGTCAACACCAGGTATCAGAAACACTTGACCAGATATTAGAAATTTTGAGAAATTCAGAACTCTACTTCCCTGCTGACTTACCAAGCAAGTCAAACGACCACATGGTGTCTGACTTTGTGGAAGGACTCGTCACGGTAAGTTTTTTACCTGGATGTTTTATTTGTTAGAGAGTTTTAAAAGTTCAGTAATGCTATCCAAGTCGTTTTTTCCTTGTCGAAATAATTTAAACTGTTTTGTTAGAAAAATTTCCTTCTTTTGAATTTCAGGCACCAAGTTACAGTCACAGACGAGCCTCTGGAGGAGATACGATGCTTGGGAAATGTAAGCTAATATGCATTGCCTGTTTTTTTTTTCAGTAGGATGTTCCCCCACTTAGTTGTCAATTTTAATTTCTTATCTATCATGTTAGTATTGTATTGCCATATTTGCAAACCTGTTGAGCTCCTAAGGTTTGATCCTTATTTGTTTATTAATAATTCCATTCTGAGAAGGATTATGTATAAGACTCTGTGGTATGGTTAAGGGTATCATTTGCTTTTATTATTAATTTAAATTTTATTATTAAAAACTTACATTCTGACAGTGTCGGCTTCAGGAATGCTAATCAAGCAATCGAAACCCACCAACAGCTCAGCTCCGAGCAAAAACGTCATTCCTCCCAAGGTATCCAAATGCTTTGAAAACTACATATCGTGGGACTACGACATCCTGCAGCTGGAACGGATAAGTCAAAATAAGTAAGTCACAGGGAGAATTAACATGATGTCAGTTGAATTTCTGGCCATTTTGTGAACAGACCAGACTGTAAAATGTTCTTAGTATTTCTATGTGGACAAATGTATCTACTAGCTAGAGGGCACAAATAAGCTGATGAAGATGTATTTACTGTGAAATGTACAGAACTATTGCTTCTACGATTTTGTCCAGCTAAAAAGTAATGAATATTCCAACTCAATAACAAACAGGATTCCGAATTTATTCAATTGTCTTCAAGAGAAACAACTTAATGCCCGAATTAAAATAAATTTAGCTTAATGAAGGCAGGAATGTAGACATGATTTTAAGGTTTATTATGACACAAAACTGAGGTGATTTGAGATCATGATTAACAAACAGATGATAGTCTTCACTAGATATCTTCACAAAATATCAGGAAATCAGGCAACTCATTGAATGTTTTGAATATTTTCAGGCCCCTCGTTTACCTTGGATATAAGATCATGCAAGAGTTTGATGGATGTGGCGTTTTGCAGTGTTCCCCAGACACTCTATGGGCCTGGCTTGCGGGCGTAGAGTCAAAGTACCACTCGCAGAACTGCTACCACAACTCGACGCACGCAGCCGATGTGCTGCATGCAACCGCCTACTTTCTCAGGAAGGAGCGGGTGAAGGTAGAAATATGTTTTTATATGGCTGCTCGTTAATGTTTGTAGGATAATAAGAATGATTGCTTCATAATTAATATAATTAATGGAGTAGTTCAATATGTAATTAAGCTGTTATATACCTCTCGCTTATCCACTTTAGTTTTGATATTGCTACATAGAAACTGACCATACGTCAGGAGATGTACATAGAAATATATCTATCGCCAGATCTCTCAAGGAGCTGGTAATTAATTTGGCATTTGTGCTGTTCGATGTCCAAGCATGTCGAAACTGAAACATATAAAAATTATACCCATGAATGTCTTTATTAATTGTGTAATATGTTTCTTTCAGGAGTGGATGGAACCACTTGATGAAATCGCCTCTCTGATTGCCGCAATTATTCATGATATAGATCATCCTGGTTTCACTAATGCATTCTTGATTAATTCACGAAGCCCACTGGCACTTCTGTACAATGATACGTACGTTTATATCACTTTACAAGTGTACACTCTAATTTAGAGCATACCTCCATACTATATTTATGTGCGAATACTGAATTCAATTTTCAAATCCATCTCTGTTTGCATTTGTTTTTCAGTGCTGTGTTAGAAAGTCATCACGCCGCCTTCGCATTCAGGTTCACTGTGAGCGATGACAACCATAATATTTTCAAGGCTCTGTCAAGGTTGGTATATATCATGGTGTGATATATGTGCCCTTGAAGCAAGAAGATGCATTTGCATTTGCTCTGTCATTATGGCCTTATGCATTGGACTTATGGAAATTGGGCTTCATGCCATTTGTCGTTGTCCGAACATCATAACATATACTGTATTTATATATACTTACATGGAAGACTGTACAGAACTGTATTTATTAGCTATTGTATACATACATATATTTGTACCATAGCTGTCTCATAGCTTCAAGATATAGTTGAACCATTCCCTAGTAATTCATGGTTTTTCCTTTTGCCTATAGCCTCAAACCTGAGAGTAGAATGAGTCTCTTCAAGTCCTTGGACAAATATGTGAAAATTAACAGCGAATTAGGAATATAAATTAATATATCATCACTTAAATATAGATAATGTGATAGCAAATCTTACATTCACCTTTGTAGAGATGACTTCATGACACTACGACAATCTGTGATTGACATGGTCCTGGCCACGGAACTGTCCAAGCATTTTGAACATGTCAACAAGTTCATAAGCATCGTCACTAAGAGTAGTAATACAGAGTCGCCATCCAAGGGTGCATCTCTCAGCAATGTAAATATATTTTATCATTATGACAGGAGAATAAATTGAATCAGGCTAGCATCTAGTTTTCATTCACTTTTTTTATATATTAACTATAGGCTGCACTCAGCTCCAGCGATTCAACAAGTACGTCGAGAACGTCGGGTGGTCCTGCTGCCCAGAGTAATCTAGTTCACCATGAGATGAGAATCCTCATCAAGAGGGTGATGATAAAAGTGGCAGATGTCAGTAATCCTGCTAGGCCAACATTGCTTTCTGTGGAATGGGCCAGAAGAATAGCAGAGGAATACTTCAACCAGGTAATTTCTTTTAGCGATGCAGTTAATATAATACAGATACAACAGTGCTTTTATGACAACCTTGGTTCTTTATCCTACAGCCTTTATTTTATCATTCCCCTGCAGCCCTAATTGCCAATTCCTAAATATAGAATGTTATTTAGAATATATATTTTGGAAAACTCTTGAAAGCGAATCTAGAAGTTCCAAAACTGCGATTAGCAGGGATAATTTATATATATGATAGCATATCTATTATATATATATCGAATCCAGCTGAACGCCGTTGCATACTCTTACTCTCATCTTATTGACTAATAAAATCATTAATTTATATTTGTGCAGTGCGACGAGGAGAAATCTCTTGGCTTACCGGTAGTGATGCCTCATTTCGATCGTGCGACATGCAGATTCCCAAAGTCTCAGATCACATTTATTGAATACTTTCTCACAGATATGTTCGACGCATGGCATGGTAAAGTTTCCTATTTATTCTGCATCACTGTCTTTTAGAAAATACTTTTATCTTCACTGCCATTTGAGTAACTACATACATACGATATGGTTATGGTAATATATAAAAAAGTTTTTTCATCAAGGTTTATGGTAAGAAAGAAGTATTCAGTTTATTCAAGTATTCTAACACCCTTTTTTTCAAAGAATTTTGCAATGTGAGCGAACTCATGGAACATCTAAATAAAAACTACAACTACTGGAGGTTACTTCTCGACAATGGCCTCATGAGTCTTGACGAGCTGGAGGATATCCCCACGGGTAGAATGAAAAAGAAACCTAAAGAGAATCCTTCAGATGAAGATGAGAATCCTGGCCGCTCTGCCACAGGAGCCGACGAACACAAAAAGGGCAAGCCTGTAGCTAATGAGAATATGTCGGAAAGTGCAGCAAACATTAATAATAGCAACAATAAAGGCTTAGATGCAGCACCGAGCACAGACAAAAAATATTCTGAAAACGTCAAGTCAAAAAAATCAGTAGACGCCATCAGCATATCAATTCGTGTGGAACTACCCGAGATGAGTTCGGCGGTCGAAGATGGGGAGATCCATCAGGTCGTGCATGGAGAGAGGAAAGGCATGGCGAACCAGAACCACATGGACACTACTGCACCTGTGATGGCGGCTCGCGGCACTCGCACATGGCAACCTACCTCAAAAGTGAACGCGAAACGGCTAAGTCCAAAAAAACACCTCACTTTTAAGGACCACGAGAGTTGACTGACTTGAACGGCTTCTTTCTGACAATATCATCTTGGACGCGGTTCTTTTTCACCAGAGAAAAAAGTGAGACGCAGTCACATGCATCACTTCAGCTCTTGACTGAACGCGGATGCCTCGCTGTCTGAGAGATTTATATCTTCTGCAATGGTAATTTTACTGCCGTTGTCATTATATTATCGTCATCTGGGTTATTCATCATTAACTTAGGTATTTCGTGTCTCAGTTGTAAGACTCACAGCTCTCCATTCACATCCTTCCGTTTATGCTTTCTAGCAGCAGTTATTATGCATCTCTCTGTTAAAGGGTTAAATCACTTCCCTGTTTTGGGCTGAATCATTATATTTATTAAAAATAAACTTATTACCATGAAAGTCTAAATATAAATACTAGTTTTGTAGAAATTCTAAAAATGAATTTTGGAAAGTGTCTTTGAATAGACAATGCAGGATAGAAAATAGAGACCAAACTCTTTCTTTGGTATGGAATGCCATGCGTAATCTCATCATGAATTGATCTGATATCAAAGTATGGCACCAGTTCTTGAACATAACTGTCATTATCGCATTAAAAGCGCTAGCAAAGGTGTTTTGATTTCCAATTGTTGTATCATTTTTACACCATGTAATCTTTCGTAGGAAATTTTTATCGTCACTTTTCATAGTCTGATTATGTTCATAGTGTATGACAGAGAAGATCTGCAAATTGTTAAATAGTGGCTTGATTTCTTATTTTCTGCCACGAAAACATCAGGGCGCGTTTGTTATCTCAAAATTCTTGCCCTTTTTTAATGGCGTTTTCTGTAGCTTAAAGAATAATAATGTCTGTAGGCTCATCGTCAAGCCTATGCTTAGTTCTGTATTTCTTAGAGGATTTTTTTCACACTTGTGGCAGAGTAATCGCTTGTTGGCGGTCCCCAGTCGTACCTACTGTTTTTAATCTTGCGACACTGTTAGAGAAGTATTTGGTTGTGATTTTTCGTATTTGTTTTTGATCATTTTGCCTTCGGTATCATGTCAGGAACTATAAGCTTTTTGAAGGTTTGTGTTTGGAACGTTCTTGTCTCTGCTTTCGATTTGTCATGCAAGTCGCTAGCATCAAGGCTTTGCGAGGCCCATTTACAAAATGTATTTAAAGTACTACATCGCCCAAGCCTGCGGGAATGCCATGTTAGCAAAATTTTGGTAAAGCTGCAAAACATATATGGTAATGGTTTAAATAATTACACTATTTGACGGCATACTTAGTGGTATTGAATCAATGGTTGTGTATTTATGGTATTTGACTCACATTTTTTACACTAGCTGATAACTAGCATCACTTTTACCATATCAAATATATAAAAACATTCCTAATATAATGTCTACCTTTCAGAGCTTTACTAAATTCACCCATTTAGTATAAAAAACTCTCTCACTCATACCAGTACATAAATACTTAACACTCACAAGCAGATAGTTTATACCTTCAGAAAGTTTTCTTTGACTGTAATAAATTTACAGTTGCCTGTATGCTGACAAAAAACCGCCTCATAACTACAGCTAATCATGATATTTCGGTATAAACAAGAATTTTATGGGCTGTATGTACCTGAATAAAAAATAACTTGTTTTTCATTGCTGTAGGCTTGGGATTATCCATTGATGCTGTGTAATATATATTTTGTTAACCGTATTACTCGTTTACCATACCTAGGATTATATTACTCTGTGCTTCAATTGCATTTGCAGGGAGGATTTCTCTCTTCTCGTTTTCTATTACAATTTATTATCGACTTGGTCCCGATATGTTCACCGTTACCTTCCGATATTTTTTATCGAACCAAACTCGAAATTTTTTCAGAATAATTTTGCACTGAGATACTCGTGGTTGAATTTTTCTGGCAATCTGTTATTCTGTTTTATCGAACCTATTATGTGATGATTTTTGAACAAGTTTCTCCTATGTTAATTTATTTTTGAGATATTATAAATAATTGAGTACCTACTTACCTACCTATTAGAAAAGTCCGATGTCGATGATGTTCGCCTCGTCTACATTACCGTGTGTTTCGTGTTTCCGACTTGTATGTTGATTTGATTGAGAGCGGTTCATATAGGTTTATCACTGATTCCAACCCAGACATGCTTGATTTTATCCCGGGCAATTGTAATACTTGGATTTTTTGATAATATCTTTTTTTGTAATCAAGGCAGGCACTCCTAAGATCACTATTTCTCTGCACTAAACAATTTCCATTTTTCCAAATTTCCTGTGACAGACTTATGAGTTTGTCAAGGTGTTTTTATGTCTGGTTTTCCGCACTAGATGCATACTATTCTAAATAAGCTGATAGGATTATCTGAATAAGAATATGCCGATGCAATAAGAATACTTTGGCTGGTAATAAATAGTCTCTAATAGTAATTGCTTCAACAATTAGCCAGTCATGTTAATTAATATTCAACCTGGGGCTGCCTGTACTTTTTAAGGTCTGCTATTTTCACACTTCAAAAATGTGAAATACAAATCAAACCCTGTGTTTATTATACGCCTTAGTGTTTTAAAATTAATTTTTCATGTCTGATTACTTCTCAGTTATATTTACATACATAAATTTAATGATGAATCTCTTCGTGTGATGTGGTAATTGATTTAAATGATCAGTTCTCATAATTTTATTGATCAAGTCAGTTACTACTCTTCTCAGTGTTTGGTCTTTTACAGTTATTGGCCTTCCACTGTGTCTTCCAACTAAATACGAAAAGACCTATTTACAACTGAAACCTGGTCATCCTGTGTCATCGCTATACCCTTTTATCATGAACATTACCCTCGGTTCGAATGGACTATTGACCAATCGTATCCTCGAACCGGGACTTACGAATTCATGCAACGACTCCTTTGTAGCCGGTGATTTTTAATGAATAGTTCAAATTTATCCCTTATCACTTCACAACTTCCTATTTTCTTTACTACCTACATTTTTAGTTGTTGCATGTCTCGAGAAAATAGCTACATTTATTATTATTTTAAATGTAAATTAACTGTATGTTTTCAAATATAATACCATCAAATTTGACTGGTTTCTTCAATTTCATTGTAGATTGTTCTATAATACTGACGTAATACAAAATTGGAAAGATATAACTTGAATTTGTAGGGAAATTAAATGCTTGAAAGAAACACAATGTTATATCAATGTATTGCCATGCAATTCTAGTGAATATTAAGGTTAAAGTTTACCAATGCAATCATGAGTAAAGTAAACATGTAGATGAGCAGCAATACACAAATCTTATGTAAAGCTGGCTGCAATAGTATTAAAGTTTGTTAAATAGAATCCTAGATGTTCAAAATGATTAAATCACCACCCGAAGTGATTTTGAGGACGCTTATGAGGAGATCGGCCGTCAAAATACCACTGGGTAAGTTGATTTCGTGTCTGCGGTGCATAGCATTAAATTATTTGCTATTACATTTAAGATTTAAGCTCAATAACCTCATTCCTGCATTTTTATATCTGAAATAAAGATTCACAGGAAAATAGAAGCATTCTGCAAAGGTGTTCAGCTTCGAGCAGTACTCAATCGCAGCAAAGGTAAATGGACAATTTTCATTCTTCCATATATTATTGTATGTACCCTCGGTTTATCGAACTAATAGGGTGAGGCGCGTGAGTCCGTTGTAGCCGAGGGAAGGATATACATACTGTATATGATATTGGAAATATATACACTGTCTACTTAACACTATAGACAGTAAAAAAGTGACACTGATGTTCAAAGATGGCAGTGGAAGTCAACAATGAGTGGCTAGCATACACTCCATATGCATAGCATATACTATATGTCCTTTAGAGCGGTGTCCGTTATTTGAGGGCCAAGGAAATAATTGCTCTTGATGTTAACCCCGATGCTATAAAAATAAAATGCAAATAAAAGTTAGCTAGATGATCATTTTCTATTCAAGATTCTATCGAGCTGCTGTTTGCACAGAACTTGGGAAGCCACTTGTGATATCTAAATTTCCGGCCAAGGAGATATCATCTGAAGAAGTAAGTGCACTAGGAAGAAGAAGTACGGTAGACTCCTATCTTCCTCCAATTTACTATTCTTCTTTACAAGGTCAGGGTGAAGATACATGCAGCTGCTGTAAGTTTTGCTGATATTCTTTTAGTGAGTGGTAAATATCAAGAAAAGATGGAGCCTCCATTTACTCCTGGAGCAGAGTTTTCAGGTAGGTGATAAAATTATACTTATCGAAAGCTGATATACATATGCTGTGTTATTGACTTACATTGATGCCAAATGGCATGGACGGACGTTCTGAATATCCTAGTGTTTGTTATTCTCACTTGTGAAAGTCTTGAAGTAGTTTATTCATATTTTTATTATCCCTTCCTGTTTTCAGGCATCATTACTGAGGTTGGTTCTGATGTAACACGCCTCTCCATAGGAATGAAGGTTTTCGGACTTGCGTTGAATTGTAAAGCTTATGCAGAGGAGACAGTTGTTAATGCTGAGGTTGGTTCTTTGTAAGTAATTACGATTGCCAAGGTAGCTCTGTGCCAGATGATGTTAAGTGGGTATTCGAGTAAAACTGTTTGGAATATTATTGGATTAACCTATTTATATATAAATAATATTTATATGACTCAGTTCACTCAGCAACATGAACATGTCTGCTATAGGTCGAATGGTTGAGATGCATGTCGGGGACAGCCAGAAATGTATTTGGGTCTCCTCAATTTGCACTATAGCGAGGAGCGCTATATATAGCTAAATATTCGTGGAACTCCTGAAGATTAACAAATGTACTGATAGACCTGAATTTATATTTAATATCTGAGTTCATTCTTTAAGGATCTGATTGAAATGCCAGAAAAAATGACATTTGCTCAAGCTGCTGGGTTCTTATACTGTTATGCAACAGCAATATTGGCTTTGGAAAAAAAGGGTAACATAAAAAGAGGGTGAGAACTAACATTCCTTGTAATTGTACTCCATTTTATTCTTATTCCCTCGTAAATATTTGTATTTGCAGTGAGAGGGTGTTGGTAACAGCTGCTGCTGGTGCTGTAGGTCTTGCTACAGTGGATTTGGCAAAAAATGTTTACGGTGCTGAAGTAATTGGAGCTGCCGGCGGCCCAAAAAAATGCGCTCTGCTTGAAAAATATGGAGCCGACACGGTCGATTATTTGTAAGTATTTGAAATATGTTTGTGCAAAGGTTATGTTTGCTTATGTATATTGCAACTTGTTTCTGAGAGTTAATAATTAAATGTAATAATGAAATAGGATTTTGAGCTACATGAGAAACAGAGTAGTAGAAGAACTATACTACCACATTTATACATCTACTACCAGCCACATTAGATAGTGATACTAAACACCTGGGTAGATAGACACATTGTGGCCCCAAAATAAATGGTTATTATGGAATTATTTCAAAGTTCAACGGTTTGGTTTCCTATGTTTAATGAAGAAACTTCCTAGTTTATACATATAGATACACACGATTGTTCTTTGAGTTGTTAGATGATGTTTCTAATCTAATAGGAAAGAAAATATAAGAGATAAAGTAAGATCCATACATCCGTCTGGTGTTGACATCGTTTTTGAAGCAGTCGGCGGTGACGCGTTCAAGGATTGCTTTCGCAGGTGAGGCTAAGGCAAGATGCATCCTTAGGTTACCTATTACAAACCACATAAATTGCAAACTAACTGTCTTAAATTGAATGCAATGGAGAAAATCATCTAAAGCCATGTGGTTTTTGTTGGTTATTTTTATCATTAAATATTTTTTCTAGTCTTGCAACAGACGGTCGTCTGCTCGTAATTGGCTTCACTTCCGGAAAATATCCTTCAGTTGCAGCCAACCACATTCTTGTCAAGAATGTTTCGGTTATTGGAGTGTATTGGGGGAGTTATAAATTCATTGATCCGGCGGTATATAAGTAAGTAGAGTGTGCACATTTTGGTAGTTTAAAAGTAGCACTCAAGCATGTAATTCATTACAGTTATAATATATAAAGTAGAAGCTGTTTTGTGCAACATTCTTATTATTTCTGTGAGGACAGGCAAGAAGACACTCTTCCATTTGTAAAATCATACTGTCATGGTTCGTTCTTTTACCATTCCCATTTTCTATAACTACCGGAGTATTCGGAAAAAATAGGCCCTTCGAAAAAAGGCCCATAGTCGTATAATATGTTTCTTCATTTGAATTATCGCCCTGGGCTTTTTCTGGAAACTTTTGGTAATTTGATTTCTGCTGAACCTCTGTCTTGTCACAGATGGACAGTAGAGGAAGCATTACGACATTTTAAATCTGGTAGAATTAACCCATATGTGGGTGCAACATTCAAGTTAGATCAGGTATGAATGAAATGTTATTTTTCTGATACTATGGTAACTATGCGGCAAATTTTATTAGTATTGCAAGTTTTCTAACTGAATTGAATGTTGAATGAAATGTTCATGGAAGTCTAAAACATCACATTTTCAGGTAAATGAAGCCTACGAATACATTCAAGCTAGAAAATCCACGGGAAAAGTCGTTCTACTTATGGAAGACTGATTTTTATCCTCCGGTATGAAATTATTCTATATTCTTTATGAGCCTATTATTTCTTAAGCTCTATCCAATCAATTCCGAGATTAGCAAAACCTTTTTGTAGGCAAGCGTTGCGAGAAATTGCGAACATTTTCCTGATGAAAAATTTCTGCAGTAATTTACCTTAGATTTAAGAATTTATATAAGTCTAATTAGAAAGTGATCTAATCATCCAGCAATACCCTTACATTTTTATTTCCTTGATTTAATCTAGTCAATATACGCAATTATTGATCAGTGAATATGAATGTTTCAGTTTCAGCATTGTAATTAGGAAAATCAGCTGTAGAGTTGGGAGTAGTGAGTAGATAAACTAGAGTTGTCAAACTGGTAGAGAAAGAAGTAATTATGGGTTGTTTACAGTGCTTAGTTCATCAATCTACCTCATCTACAATCATCCTCTCATCTATTAACTTCTGTATTTTATTTCACTATGTTCATAAGACAATCACCATTGCTTAAGTATAAAAACAACATTGTCAGAATGTGAAGGTTTGTATTGGTCGATTCCAACTGATAAGCTCTGTCCATTCACTTCGATCGACCAATACTGGTGATCTTCATCACTTGCCGTAACGCCTTCGACCGATGTAACGTATCTTCCCCATGCACTGTGTGTTGTCTTGTAACTAAACAATGAGTGAATTGAGGTTAATTGGGGAAACGCTTTCACAGATCTGCATATATAACAGGCATGTGGCATCCAATGTATATGACTTTACATTTTTCAAAATACATTAGCCTTAATCAGCAGACCTGCGACTGTGTTTTTGTGACCAATAAACTGAATAGAGAAAGAAATTTAACTATTCTACTTACGTCAACAAACCCCGACATTGCGCAATATTTAAAACATAGGTCAGCGTTTTATCTTTGTCAATATTTCTAACTACGACAGCGACACTGCTATCGGGTGAAGCGTTCTCCTTATAGACAGAAATAAATATGTCGATCTTGGTTTGAGTAGGGTAGAAATAGAATCCTGTCTCTATGTCATCCTGGGCGCATCTGTCTCCTCCAGGTACTATCAATTCTGGAACAATTACTTTTTTCGGAAGTTCTTCTGGCAGTGTGTCTTGAAAGAGAAAGTGTTGCGTGGTGTTTATTAACTATCGTCATTGCTGAAAATAGAAGTAGAAGTAAAAACAGTAATGAAGTCTACCTGGTTCCTCGCAGATATACTTGTCTGAGAGTAATGACAAATAGGTTTTTCCACCATATGCCTGTAATCTTTGAGCTATCGCCGATTCTTCCTCGACTGACTCGTAAGCTTTGTTCAGACTGTCCATGATCAATCTGGAATCAGTCGCTCATTTTAGTAAATTGAAAGTGATAAAATACCTATTTCACATCTTGCCACTAACACGCTATTCCATGGCATTTATCATTTACCTCTTTTCCGCTGTTTAAATGAAAAGACAATTGTCGAGTAAATTAAACAGATAGAAAAGATAACTTTTCGCATAGATTAGTTTTGAGGCACCGAAGCTACTGAAATTGTTTTGAACTGATATCTCATTTTTGTTAAGGCATAATAAATTGAGAAAAAGGTGCTTTTATGACGGACGCCTTTGTCTAGTAGTTAATCCAGCACAGACGTACCTACATCTCCATCTATCTTCATTCCACTCATTCCATTCCATAATAGCCAGTACTGCCGCAGGTGTAGAATATTCGTCGCCTATCCAAGCGTTTGCCCTCTCGGTGATGACCATCGATCTTAAGTAAGCTGCTCCTAGATCGATCGCCACATTGACTCGCTGTTGTAGACGATGCTGCAGAACCTTTAATTTCCTCAAGCACGTCAGACTTAACAACGCTTGCGCTGTCGTATCTAAGTATAGTCGAAAAATACAAAATATCTGTCATTATATCGCATCGCATCTATTCTTATCCCACGTAGATTGAATACCGTCTTACCTGTGGAGTGACCACGTCCAAAACTACCATCACTGTTCTGTACGTGAAGAAGTCGCCTTACGTAAAAATTTCCAACCGATTTACGTTCCGTAACGCAGTAGGCACCGATTCCAAGCGCGAATCCGTACCATCCGTTTCGTGGCGATTTGCGCACAACTAGTCTGTCTAAATAGTTAGATGTTAAAAGCTTATAAATTATGAATTCCTCCTCTTGTAAATAGGGTTAGAATTAGTTGTAAATAGGGTTAGAATTAGATTATCCTACCTTGGGGACACACACTAGATCAGTATCGTAATGAGGTTTTATTCCTTTCAAGCCGGAGGCGGACTTGTCAGGCGGGCTCTCGAGAAATCATAATTATTGAGCAATAGCAATATTGGAGGCAATAGTTCACTCACCGAGTAGGGAAGAATGCCTTGACCGGTTCTAACACCTAGTCCAGTGTCGTGACCCCCAGTTCGCAAAGTAACAACAATTTCAAATATCCGGTAGTGCTCATTGGTTTATAAGAACTGTAATCAGCCTTCTGTAATTTACAATTGTATTTTTTAACTTACCATGGCTTTGTCGAAATTCCGATTCGATACTATTTTGTAGTGCTGAGCCGATGCTACTGTTTCCTATTTGGAGATTTGAGAGGCAGAGTGATTTGCTAGCCAGTGCATACAAAGCAAGCTTGCCTGTAGTCATGCTGGTGATGAAACGAATTGATGCATGTGATAAATGTTGACTTGGACGTTTTCCTCAATAGTAGATTAGTTACTTACCGGCTCATATCTTGTTTGATTTCATGTATCAGTGTTGAAGCGGTCTCATTTAGGGGTAAAATTGGTTTTGGACTGCCGAGTTGAATGCTGAGTATAACTTCGGGCGTATTTACCCATACGTAATTAGCTTTTCGTTTTTCTAGTAGTCGCTGTACATGGTTGTTGCTGTTTACCGTTAATTTTGAACTGGCTCCGTCTTGAGGAATATCTCCTGAATATGAAATTTCTGGTGAATATTCTTATTCTCCTCGATGCATAAAAAAAACTTTTGATAGTTTCTGTCAAGAAGGCAGATTGTGTCGAAGTTAGGAAGGACAACCTTATTTTTATTTTCTTGCAAAAATACGCGCTCTTTCCCAGTTAATAGAACTACTAGGCTGCTCCTGGGTTGCCTAGATTTGCTATATTGTTCCCAGGATGCGTGACATTAGCTACCGGTTGTACAGATCCAAGACTTGCTATTTTTTACATTCAGCTATACTACTTAACTTACCACATGCTTTGTATGATCCAGAGGCTACGTCCTGCGTTTGGTAAATTACTACAATAAGTAAGGCAAACACCAGTTTCATCTTTGCTACATAGAATTCTGATGCTAGCTCAGTGCTTTTGGTCTTACTTTTCCGAACTAGTCTCAGTTTGCCTTATAAATTCTCTGTATACTAGCAGACTGGTTATTGTGTTGTCAGCACTTTGAAAGATCTGTCGAATGCTTTTTTTCGACCTTTAGATTCATTCTTATCGCGCGTGTACTTCGATTTGTAGACAAATATTGACAGCGAAGTTGTGACGATTGTTTTGATTTATTAACCAGCTGAAAATGACTTGACGCCGGCAAACAAACAGTATCCGAATTTGTGGGTAACTCTATGATAATAACAGAGTTGTTTACATCGCTAAAGCTTACTAAATATAACAAAATTGCTGTTAAGGCATATGATGAAAATTTAAGAATGAAATTGTTTAATGACGTAATATGGAATAATTCTGATATGAGCTTAAGCGTGTTCTGTAAAAATCTTATATCTAACCATTTTTCTTCTTCTCTATTCTCGGATTGGGCGTTTGCTAATAATTGTACAGAAGCTGTGAGCTTGCATACTTCTGTTATAGATAGGGTAACCGCAAGCCATTTGTGCCCCCTGGCGCTAGCAATGAAAATATTTATAAAACTGAAGTCGTTAGTTTTAGTAGGGAACAGTGGTTGATAGGCACCGACAAACAGAGAATGACCGCAGTATCTTCTACTTTAATGCCATGAAACGTTGGATGATATGGTTGTACGTTTTGGTAGTCGCTGTTATTCTGTATTTAGTTCTTAGTCGCAATTTGGAGAGTTTTCATCAGAATTCGCCTGGTTTTAATCATTATGAAGCTGTTGTGAATAAGAGCATAATATCATCTTATACTAAAACCTCTGAGATCGGCAACGATGACCCTTTTAACGGTAATCTATCGGAGAGCAGATGGCTGAAAATATTTCCCAATTTGAAGAAAGTAGTGCAGAAATTCCAATCTATGAAAGGATTACCATCTCTTGTTAATTGCACTGACCCTGAACACACAGTTTTAACTTTGCGACAAGACGAATATCGCATAGGAGGCGAATTGGTGGCCAAAGTGGATGTTAAAGATTTTGGAAACAACCTGAAATTATATGGTGGAGATATTTTTCAAGCAGTTCTCGTCGGAAAGCAAAACAACACCAGAGTTTCTTGCACTGTGGACGATCATATGAACGGAACTTATAGGATTACTTGCCCCCTCTTGTGGTCTGGAATCTCTAACTTGTATGTGAAGTTAGTTTACTCGAGCGAAAGCCTGTATCGACTTATGAAAAGCAGCATGCATGAAAAGGAGCCTTTTGTATCGGATCTAGGAAAATTTCGAACATGTAGAGGAAAATTGGAAGAATTTGAATGCGCTACGGGGTTACACCATATGATTAGGTAAATTTTTATTTTTGTGTCTGTGTTCTTTATGTTTTGTCCTGGATAAGCTGTTCCCAGTAATCGTCTGTCTCGTTGTGGACCCTACTCTAGGAAATATTATTTCTTTAAAATAGTCTAACAAACTTCAGATGTGCAAACGTTGATAGATAAGTTTTTGTTTGTATGAAATTCAGACTGGAACTACTTTGCGACTACAGTAATAACAGAATCTCTGGTCCTTGGTTTTGCGTCAAACCCCCCGGATGCGAATGTAGTCCCATCTTATGGCAGAGGAAACTGAGGTCGGGACGATACAGCCTGCCGGACGATGATCTTTATTTCAATTCTTCGATCAATTACAGAGTTGATATTTTGGGATCTGGGACAGTAGTGAATGTGATGGATATCGATTTCCAGCACTCTGTTGGCACAATAAATGTAGAATTTTGTTCTCCGTCTGTTTGTTTGGCACCATTGATTCCCAGCGGCTGGGTAGCTGGAAACGAATGGAAATCTCTTATTAGTGATAACATGCAATATAAGAACCATACTACCTTCGCGAATTGCATGCACAACCGAATAATATACATTATTGGAGATTCTACCATGTATCAATGGTTCAAATACATTACCAAACGTCTAGAAGCGAAGATAAAGTTAAGCGTGCTTTCCAAAAACATTTGGTCTTGTTCACGATCTGCATACTCCATCGCTATGAACACTACAATATACTATAGATCCCACGGCCCTCCGTTGCATATGAAAGGCCCACCTGAATGTCGCCCCTTCATTTCTGATACGATAGATAAAATTGTAAATGGAGGTAGAGAAACCGTCATTCTTTTTTCTATAGGCATTCATTATTCTTGGTTAAATCCCGATTTATATCTGGATCGCCTCAACGGTATAAAATCTTCGATTGAACGTCTTCTAAAAAGATTGCCCGGAGTTAAAATCTATATTAAAGGATTCCACACCAATCTCCCCATTCAATCTTGGTTACATTATCGATTCGAAGTTATGTTACGGTATGTTTTTCGTGACCTTGAGGGCGTGATTCATATTGATCTATGGGACATGTCTGTTATCCTAAATAACACATTAAAACATCCTTTGGAAGGAGTGATTAATAATCAGATCAATTATTTCTACTCAATCGACTGTCTGTCACCTTAATGGGTATGATTCACATTTTTTCGAAGAAACTTGTCTTGCTCAGGGTTTATGAAATCTTTGCGACAAAGGCGAGGACTGAGTATATTCATGCATATATAGCGAAACAGTTCTAATTGTCAATGGAATGCAAACTTTCGCGTAAAATACTTTTAGTGAGATACTTGAGATAGGCTAAATGTTGTACAGGTAGAGGATCGTTTATCCGGCAAGCTTTGAAACCAGAAGTAATCCGGATATATGATTTTTCCAGGCTATATACTGTATATACTTACAAATATAAAATAATTGATAAAAAGTAAAATACGAACTTTATTAAACACATATGAATAAATACACTTCTTGAGAATAATCTGAATTTTTTTATTCAATTTTTGAAAATGTCCTGCAGATTTTGCTGTTTCATATACTTTGTTGCTTCTGGTAGCCGTATGAATGGGCCTTTACCTGTAATATGAATTTTAATTCTTGTTTCCTGATAAAGTGACCTAACGATTTTGAATGTCCCGCTGTGTTTTCAAGAGCTGTAATTGAAAGCTACCTGGAATTACCGATGCATTACAAGTCCACGTTTTGTTCTCATAAATATTTAATTTTCGAGAATTTATCTTGTGTGAAGTGTCAATATAAGCATGAGACAGGTCGAATAGATTATATACCGTACCTGTGAGTGGTACAGTCGCCGCGGGAGATGTTAAGTTAGTGTACCCAATGGTGCAATGGTACACATCTATTGCTTAAATGACACCATGACACCACTTTTTAGGTGCTGAAGGCAAGTGAATATACATACTGGTATACTCTAGCAAAGGCCTTAACAGGGTTACAGAACATTCGATTTTAAATGAACGTTGGGCCTGAAACGGGTGTAAATGCAGCGGCGAGTGCAAGTGTTATTTGTATCTGCTGGAAGGTAGAAGAAAGGTAGCAAAAATATTATGTTGGTCTTGTGGCTTCATGTTACGGGCTTGCAGGAAGAAAATAAATTGTGCCCTTTTCCTACTATATACAGTAGTGTATTCCTCGCGTTACATCGATGCACGTCAGATTCGACTTTATTCTACTGTTCCAGGGTAATTTATGTACAGCTAACATTATTTTATCCGACGTTACGTCACTCAGCAGCACGTAAAATTAATATCAAAAAAAAGCAAAACAAGGTCGGATAATGCCATATGTATTTATGCACGTGCTTTCGCTGATTATTTCTGAGTAATTCCTTGACTGTGTCTCTTTTTATTATGGACATTTACGATAGTGTTAATGCTTCCAAGTTTAATGACTTTTTATTTAATATAATTTAAAATTCTATTATCTCAACGAGAGTAATATTTTTTTGGCGTGTTGTTCAAAGTTTAAACTAATGGATACGTGTTTGTAAAGCATTGAATCCGACTCCGTGCGAAATTGGCCAGATTTGAACTTTATGTTATCCTATATAAGAGACATAATATTATTTGCTTTCTCGTAATGAACTCTACAAAGGTTGTTTAATGACACTTTCATTGAATTTGAGATAGCATTCCATATCACTTTTTCCTTATCACGTTCTATTTTCCTCGAACATCATTCTACATGTAACCGTGACCGTCTTCAGCCATTAATCATCTAGATATTGCATTAAGATTGTCACGCACTGCTTTTAAATAGAGCTGCGTTTGCTGCTGCTCATGTTAAGCAAATTTTACATAAGTCAGCACGAAGTGTCCCTCAGATTCTTCAGTAATTCCCACAGGCTTCGTGTTAGATGTTATTTTAGTGCTACGCGGACATCTTGAAGCCGAGTAGAGACTGAATCAGCTAACAGAGATTATCTGCTGATCCAATACGAGTTGAAATCAGTATTCTTTCGACCTTTTATCATGCTATCGGTTTATTAAATTACGATAGAATGGAGATAAGAGACACGACAGCTGTCTCGTGACGTAAAATATAAAGATTCGAAGCATTTTCATAAAGAAAATCGATTGCAATTTATGCATAACTTTTTTCTGCAGAACATAGGAAATAACTGTGAAAAATCTTTATTCATTTAACATTTCGATCCGAAATAGATTTGGCGCTACGCAATTATAGAGGAACAGATAAAACGAGCTCGTGGACTGACTATAGGTGAAAACAGCGTTGCCAATCGAAATCGAACTGAGGATTCTCCGAATGTCTCATAGCAACTGAAGACATTTACTGAATAATGACTTTATCAAAAAACAGAAAAAGAAAATGGATATGGGTAGCATTGGCAATCTTAATATTATTCGGTAAGTCTTTCGCCATATTGTTTTTATGAAGTTTTAGTCTTACAGTGAATTCCCTGCAAATGTCAAAGGTTTTCAGTCGTGTGTGATAAAATTGCCATCATGACATTTAGCTAAAAAGTAAAAAAAATTCTAGACTACGAAATTACTGCCAAATCAAGATCTGGAGGAAAATCTGCAATGAAAAGCGCGGCTTCTTCTTTAGGAAAGTTGCAGAGTAAAAAGCTTGAGCAGGATCGAGTAGGGAATAAAATAGGTAGGCCTATAATGTACTGCATGTTTGTGTGAGTGTATTTATGTCTACGTAATCATGTGAAATTTCGTCTATTTTTTTCAATCTATCCGCGTGTAAGGGTTAAAAATATTTATTGGTATCTATTTTTCCTACATAAAGAGTACACCGACACATACAAAAGAGGAATAACCCCGCTTTACGAACTGAAAAGGGCATTGCTCCGAGACTACGATCCCGCTATGCGCCCGGTACGCGATGTCAATCAAATAATCGAGGTAGAAGTTGATATTATTTACAGACAAGTTTTGGACATGGACGAGAAGAATCAAGTTCTTAGCAGTTTTGTCTGGTACAGACAGGTACTACTACTGGTTACTACTATTCTGAAAAACAAAGATATCGCTAACGTATCATAATATTTGTCAGTAAATCAGTAAATCTGCTTTTTAGCATTGGCAAGACATATTTTTAACCTGGAATCCAGTGGATTTTAACAATCTTACGGAACTGTACTTGCCCGTGGAGTCGGTGTGGAGACCGGACATCGTTCTGCAGGAAGAGTAAGTTCGTCTGTTTTTTAGTTATATTTATAAACTATCAAACTATGGTTCCGAATATGCAGTATAATTCAAACAAAGAATTTTGTGTTTTATGGATTCGTAATTGAACGCCGTGGAGTTTGAGGGGAAGCAACATGATCTTCTGTCCCAGCCTTTCGAATCGCGTGTTGAATAATTTATTAGTGGACCATCGCCTATGGCCTTATCTGATGTAGTTTCCGGCGCCAACCAAATAATTAGATTGGTTAATGATTCTATTCGCGTCTCCGAAATGATTTTGATGTAGTGTGTATTTTTAACGTACATTGTTTTTGGTTCGAATGTTTTATACTGTTTGACGTCGAATATTTCACTTTCCCGTCAATCGATATGAAATCGTTTTAATCGTGTTATCCAATAGCGATTAAAATTAGAAGCGACAAGCAAATCCGTAGTTTGTTTGCCTTACGTTGTCCCTTGTATTGAACTGGACTTTACGTGGACATAAACACGGACGTTCTCCTTGGTGTTACGGTCTTGAATTATTAATGGGTATGTTTGAATAAGTGGGTAATGCCGTCTTTGATACCGCATTTGGTTGCTGAATTACGCCCTGAAATCTAGATATGTGCACAAGAAGATGCTCAAACAGGAATTTATGGCGAATTGTAACATTACAAGATAACAAAAAAACTCCCGGGCGTTGGGGACTCACGTAATGCTCGAATAACAAAGAAATGTTTCATTTCAATCTCACTGAAAAAAAAATTGAAATTTGTATCTGTATATAGTCTGAGCACATCCTCAATCAACTCTGCTTGTAATATTTTAAATATCGCCCTAGAATGTAAAGATTTGAATGAACGTAAAAGTGTTCCAAAATCGATGGGAAAATTGAGACTTATTTCAACTTGCGTACTTGACATTTCAAAATATTATGGAGAATAACGGAGCTTTTAAATTACCTACAGAGTCGATGATTCTCTCACGCGTCTTAAATTGCAATCTGGCATTTTTACAAGCTCTTGTCGTCTCTGGCAATAGTGCCTGATACGTATCGACTGTCATATATACGCGTTATAGACTATTCAAGAAAAGTTCTGTAATAGAACCCGTGCCACACTGAATGTAACTTGTCACCACGAGCCACAAATTTTACCGAACCCGTTGGGTATAAAAGTCTAGTGATATACAAGTCATGCCAGAAAATACATGACGCATGACGCGGTCGTCAGTTAATGGGAAGTTCTCCCACAAAAGTTCTCCCGCATTCCTAAAACTCCTCTGATGGATCCAAACTGTAATAAAGATATGTAAATAATACTAACCGTGGATTTCAAAATATTTTGCATTCGTAGGACCGGCGTAAAAGATTACATGCCACGTCTTCCGTTTGTGAAACTCAACTACAACGGACACGTAGAATATCACGAACCAACTTCTTTCAGTACATCATGCTCGATGAATACAATGCACTTTCCCTTTGACGTGCAGCATTGCAAGTTAACATTCAGGTATTTCCAGCTTAGACTTCATTCGTGGCTACCTTAACGTCCATTTATTTTGCTAATTATATTGTTTGTACATGATGACACTTCAGTAATATATCAGACTATATGAAGACGCTTCTATTTCAGATGATAATCATTAAGGAAGTCTTTGATGTGTTATATTAAGTTATGAATATTTTACTATACAGTGATGCAACAACTTTATGCCAACTCAGTGTTTGACATTCACTTCTCCCCGAGGAACCATACCCCTAACTAAACCGAGGCAACATATTCCATGATGTTCAATATCTCCATTCGTTCAATCTATGTAGCTTAAGCATTATATTTCATGACGCTGATACTTTCAAGTCACTGCATGTAACTTACCCGTCATAGATGAATGTTAAATGCGTTTAATTTGTTCCATGGAAGCTCCTGGACGCATCCTGGAACGAAAATCTCTGTTAGATCTGAAAGAACTTCGGAACAAATGATTCGAGATCTGGATATATTTGTAAACACGGGAGAATGGAGATTGGAGCATATCAAGAATGCTCTCCAGGTTCTTTAATACTCATTCTACATTTTCAAACTTTGCCATAACGTTATCTATCTAAATGGGAGGTAACATTATTTTATAGTTGGCATCGTGCCAGCTTTGCTTTTATCTTCCACATACATGTTTATAAATGTTTACCTAATGCATTCGGTGCTAATGCATGCAACCCTTCACGACCGATCCCTAATGGCCCCCCACCTGACACACGATTAATTGATAATACTGTATTTAAGCACCATATCTATTTGTCAGACTTTCGGACAGTCGTGATTGATTTAAAAGTATATTATTCAATACCGCGATCGTTAGGTTTCTGTCATAATTATTCCCTTTGGTAAAAAATAGACCTGCTTCATTACTTAGGTGGCGAATTATTCAGCAATCATGGTGGAATCCGCATGTGACTACATGAATTGGCCTGAAGTTGTGTTTACTGTAACTTTGAGAAGAAATTCGTCCTTTTACATGCAAAGTATGATGTTTCCAAGGTACGTGTACGATTATAAAAAAACTAACTAACCCTCTGGGACGTGACATTGTCCGGTAAGCCTCAAACAGAAAGCTTTTATATGTAAATGTTCAGAGACTTTTATTTATCCACAATCCAGACCTCGGATTTCTTCGTCCATGCATTATTCTCGAATGTATAAATGTGAATGCTGAATTTTTCCCAGTAAGAATATTCAAGGATTCAGTAGTCAGTACAGAAATCGTATAACTACCAGGCTAAACTACTCGTCAATTATTTGCAGTATCCTCTTGACAACCATCGCTCTCTTGGGATTTTATCTCCCCCCTGACAGCGGCGAAAGAGTCGGATTACAAATCACAATACTACTGACATTTATGGTTTTCCTATTGACAGTGTGCGAAATGTTTCCTGCTTCTACTGGCCCTTATCTTGGTAAAGAAAATAATCTTGTTGCTATATAGTTTTGTTCATACCATTGTATTGATTCTCCCTGAACAACATATTATTTTCTGCGATGTCACAGGGGTCTACTACGTCATTTGCATCTTCCTGCTTGCGGTTAATTTGTTTATGACTGTTTTCGTCCTCCAGTTGTATTATCATCCTTGTAAGCCAGTGCCAGATTGGGTCAAGAATTACATGTACACGATCGGAAGAATCTGTCTTTTCGACGTCTCTCAACTCAGCGATTTTGTAAAGGGACAGGAAACGGAAAATGTTAATGAAAAGAGAAGAAAAAGTGGTGAGTTATGGTCGTAACCGTTAATCATATGTTAATAGCTTTCCGATTATTATCAATCATTCTAGCCATTATTTTATCTTGTAGTTTGATTCCCTTTATACCTTTAAAACTAGATAACATTCTATTGTGATTTAGATACATATATCTACGAGAATACTCGAGAGCAAAAATCCAATGTAAGGGTGGCAAAGAGCTGCCTTTGTAATGTCATGTTCTCCTGCTTTAAAGAAGAAGAGGAGAGTGAAAAACACAACATAGATGAAATAAGTATCATCAAGAATAAGGCGAACTCATCAGCATGCCGATTTCCGCACGAAAGACGAATATATTCTAGCCCTCCAACCCCAACGTTCAAACGAACCAAGATGTCTTTTCGGCAACGGAGACCCCGGCGACGGTGCTTGATAGATTCCTCCTCACAATCCGTGTTTCACAACTTAGTGCAAATTCAAGGCAGAGATTCTCTGAGAAGAAAGCTGGAGTATTATGCACCGTGCGGTAGAAAAATGCAGGTATTTTCTAGCCTCTAGAAATTCAATTAGGTTTGAAGTTTCTCTTAACGTACCCATTGAGTATATCTATATCTTATTAAGATCCAACTCGAAACAAACCTTTTCGGAGTTATAAATATGAAAATCAATTCGTCGACGATTTTGTCGTACGAACATTCGAAGTATGATGTATTTGAAACGACTATCATTGTTTTCCTTATGCCTATCACAGATGACAGAGCACAGTTGCTGCAATCAACGACCTCTTTATATAAGAAAAGAATATGTTATGGAGAACGGTACAAGGCCGTCTGCCCGTCCCTTGCACTATCTAGCCAATACTTCTGCTGAAAAGTGCACCCACAACCCTGATGTCCCATTCGGAAAAAGTACTGCACGCTGCCACATGAAGATAGACGGGTGCTCCCGTTCCCCTTCCATGAAAAATCAATCGTTTGAGCAGAAAAGTACTCCCCGAGAGACCGGTTCATTAGCTGAACACAAGCTCGTTACGCTTTGTAGTAAAGTAGGTGAAGTTATGGAGCATATGAAAGACGTAGTGATGGATATGAAAGAGAAAAACGTGGAAATAGAAATGGAATCGGAATGGAAAAAGATCGCTTTGATGATGGATAAACTCTTTTTGCGTCTCTATACAGCCTTGCTAGTGATAAGTCACGTGACCATTATCGCCATAGCCGTGATGACGTCATCGATTGTCGAACCCCATTCCGAACACAAGAGCAGCGTGATGATGCCGGACCATCATGAAAAATGAATCAAATCAGTGTCATATCTCACATTATGGTGGTGTTAGTGGATGATACTGCTGTAAAGTTAAAGTCTCCATTTTTAGTTGATAACTTCTTGGAGAAGGTGGAGAACATGGTCGTATTCATAAGTAAACATCAGTTCGCAATATTTTGCTGACGGAGTGTCGTTCTGTAAGGTTTTCTGTTCCCAGTAAGATTTAAGAGACGCTATTGAATTTCTTTCCAGCAATTGTAGCTGATAAAGTCCAGTGTTGAAGAATTAAAATATATATCGTACGGATTTTTCGGAACATTCGATTTTCATATAACATTTTTCCAATTTTTCCCACTCCTTTGTTTGGACCTCAATCCGGCGTGGATCTTTTCAAATTGCATCACGCCTCTGTTTGTTTTCGTAGTTTTGAGCAGCGACAATACGGACCCTTGAGAACTTTCGCTTTTTACGAAGTGTCGCTCATTCGAAGTACCCTTGAGTACAAGTGAGTTGTCGTGTTAGCTATCATTCCTCATCCTTAAATTTCATCCCGATCGTAAGACTTAGCGTCAGCATAGTGTATGTATCGAAACACCATTAGATTGATTTTTTTTCTGTCTTTCATTAGTAGAAAGATTTCATAACAGTTTTGGAGGTTTGTTTATTTAGTTACCAATCTGAAATTTATTACGGTATCTTTGCGGTTCCTGGCCAGGACGTTTCCTTTTTTGTAATCTTATGAAGATGTAATACTACTTGGCAGCATTATGTACAAGACAGCATTTTTCATTCTTGAAGATCCAGACTGTTTCTATTCAGATTCGCATCAGATTTTGAACGTCCCCATGTTGATATTTTACCCCGAAAAGTCTTGTTATCAAATCTGCTGAGGAATGATGAATATCTACCTTTTATCCCATGATCGGTTATCTCGGATTCCTTCCCTGTGTAAATTTACCACCATATTAATTAATCGTTTATTGGGCAGAGCTACTATACTGATGTAAACCTTTGTAATATCGATAATTTTATCATTGCTATTTATTTTCATTATTTATTTCGCGTGTTATCAACATCTCTAATGAGACGGTCAACCTAATTTAGATTACTATATCGTTTTACTGGTTCTAGGATAAATTATCGAGGGAAAATATACTACTATAACTACACTAATACCCAATGGTGGGATTCTAATTTTTTAAGAGCCGGTTTTCTCATACTCAACATCCCCGATTTCTTTTTATGATGGAATTAATAAAGAAAATATGCTGCTAAAACCTTTTCAAAAACAAAATATTATCTCGCGTTATTTATTCCCGTCATCCATTGTACTCGGGCAACCAAACAATCATAACATCCGGTTATGGTCTAGTACTCTAGAATCTAGATATTGCTTGTTTATATTGTGACCAACGTCAGTCAAAATTTCCAGCTTCAGTAATTTGGAACTGTCATAATGAGCTTTTGAAATCCAATTTATTTAGAGACACGGTATTTAGTGAACTCATAACAGTATGCTTCCTTCCTGTAAGTGGTATTAAGTGTCTAATTGTTTCAAGGTGAGTGCTGAAATGATTAAGCTAACCATTTATCACTCTTACATAATCCTATGTTATAGTTGATTGGCATATTGTTTTCTTGTTGTTGTTTTTTTGTCACAGAGAAGTCAAAAGGCCAATTCGCTAATTGCCTGCTCACATACAGCAACATTGTTCTGAAGTGGTTCATGTACAGATATCTTTCTGACAGAGAGAAAAAGGGGATACTTGCACGACTGAAGAGGTTTGAGTGCTTATGGATTCATGGATTCATCTAATGATGATATAATAGAAAGAAATATTAATCATACGGATCAGCATCTGTGTCAAACTACCGAAGCGATATCGGATTGTAAATCTCTGGGCATTTCTCACGGCGAAGAGACGAAACATTGTAAAAGAACAAGAAAAAAGAACACACAAAAAAGTCTAGCCTCTAGTCAGAATACATTGTCGACAGCGGACTTCAAAGGTACGAAAACGCACTACAAGTGGAGAAAGTGTATTACAACAAAGACGAAAGATTTGAAATCGGATACTTCTTTATATAAAGACTCGATATTGCCCGTAGACACCACGGGTCCTCCTATCAATCTGGGTAACAAGGTGGGTTGTGAAAACAGCCTTCATGCGGTCCAGAGTGAGGCTCCTGAAAAGCCGGAGTCTATCAAAAAGGAAGCGCACGAGGAAATCCCGGATATAATTGAAGGTAATTAGAGCCGGATAGAATTGAGCCTAGTATGAAAATTTACTTTTACCAGTTTATTACCGTTAGCATCCCTTCTACTCCTTCACTGATGTAATATAATGATAGCGAGGGAAACAATAACATAACAAATGCTTTCCAAATGCAGATCATAAACCAGTTCGTACGAATTCTTTGTTGGAAAGACTGCAAGATTCCAAATCGAATCGCATGCTTCAAAGCATCAATCCTACACACAATTTGGATACATCTCCTCGTTTCGAGATCGTGAATTCCGAAACTGACGCATTGTCGGCTCCTACAAAAGCGAACGGAACATCGATAAGACGTTCTTCAAGATCCGTCTTTCCGGGTCAGATGGAGGTTCTCCAGGAAACGGATAGCGAAGACGAGAAAGACAGTGTAGAAGGGAAAAATCGAGTTAAAAGAAAATCAATTTCAGTCAAGAAATCTGGCAGCGTTCAATCCGACTCTCATACGAACATTGCAGACGACCAGGAAAGACCTTCGAGATTACATTCTGGCGCTGATGCATCTTTGATTAAAAAAAGCGACGGAGAAGAAGTGTTAGATTTAACAGATAAGTGGTGTAATGGAGATATTGCTTCACTTGATCAGCAGAATCAAGCTAAGGTAAGTTAAAATAGGTAAGACCGCGTACTGGTGTATTACAGCTACATAGCTATCGATACAGATCTACGGATTTTCATTATTAGCCTTTATAACCTAGAATTCGTTGTTTTTTGAAAGGAAAGTCCGAGGTATCTTACTGCCGTTTGCCATAATCACAACAGTCAGAAGTCTGCTGAGAAATTAGAAGCCGTCCTTTATTGCCGAATATGCGGACAAGCAGTATGCTACAAGTGTGCTTTCGAGCGACACAAGGATCACGATGTGACGCCTCTTGGTTCCGCCGCTGAGATGATTCGCGTAAGCATATGGTCAGATTTTTATGGTTATGGTGGTGTTTATGGTTTGCCTTCTGATATAATATTTATCGTGCACAGTGCGACTGAAGTCTTCTGACGTCCTCCATATGTAATGTAGATTCTATATTTAGGAAAATATGTGTGTGATGTGTGTCAAAAAATAACAGAATTCATCACCTAACGATTTCTGACTAGAGCTAATAGAACGGAAAGTACGGAATAATATCAAGCATAATTCAGAAATTTATATAGCAGCGAACGTAAACCATTAAAGAGGATAAATATCTATGTTTTAGGCGAAGATGTCGGAGCAGAAACGTGCAATTGAAAATAGCATATCTCAAATGAGAGGAAAGCGAAAATTAATGGAGGTATTTCTTTGAATTTGTTTAGTGGGTAATTGTTAAAAATTGCAATTTTTCGGTGATATTCAATATAGTATATCGACAGCAAAGCAAAAACGCTAGTTTATTTTTAAAGATTAGCCAATGTTAGAAAGTGGGTAATGTCCATCTATATTTTGATGGACGGAGGTTCAAGTGGTGTAGACCAAGTAACTGGACGCGTGTACAACACTTCATGTTTTAAAGTGTCCTTGAAAGTATAGTATAATAACAATCGCAAATGAAACGTTGAGATTCCAAACTTGTTTTGTTTTAAACTTTCAACTTCATCTTTTATTGTTAGTTAAAGACAATTTTTTTTCAATTGACAATTTTCTGAACCATCTTCATAATCTGTATCTATAATATATGATATTAATAATGGCTAGATGACCTTTCAAGTGTACTGCTATGAATACATATCACTATATATGTGATATTCACCTCCGGATCAAAAAGAACTTGTCTACCTTCAGAGAAAATATACATTTGAAATGCTGTATCAAATTATCGATCAGCTCCTGCATAATATTGTTGTGATTTTTTTCTCTGTTATAGAATACATCCGAAGAAGTAAGAAAACGCATCAAGGCACAATTTGAAGAAGTGATGGAGAGGTTACGCAAAAAAGAAGAGGAGGTGATAAAATCTCTTGAAAAAGCCAAACAGGAAAGGCTGGGGTCGCTGTATCGTATGCAAACTCAGCAGGAGACTGCTTGGGGTCAGATCGATGCAGTAATAAAAACCACTGATGGAATCAAGATGCTTGAGGTACAATCAACAAATTGCTATTTTATTTTTTATCTTCAAAGCAATAAATAAAGATACTTCATCCCAGATTGGTTTTGGACAAAAAATAGCTCTTTTCATCATTGAACTAAACATGCCAAATCTAACCACAGATTTATCAATAAATTTGAATACTATAAATACCGTATGTGTTTAAGACAAAAAATAATAATGTTGTTCCATCACACGACATTCTTGAATTAGAAAAGATTAAATGAGGTTAAAGATTAAATTGCGTTTTCATTTCTGTGTTTACAGGAATTTTCTTCGCTCAATATGATGTAAGTATGAAATATTGATGATGTTCTTAAAATCTTTTTATTCCCACAATAACTTATATTAAATAAATGCTGAAATGTATAGGATGTTCAAAAATATTTGACAAAGGAGCTAGCACAGATCAACACTCCAATGAAAAATTCCGTAGCTTTGTTTTTCGTGATTTAAAACAATAGTACATTCCCTCCAGTTGTGCTGCCAAAACGTAAAGCAGCTCAAATGAAGTCATTGTACTCTTGGATCTCCATTCTCGTTTTAAAATTACATTTATTTAATTCCAATTGTTCGTTAAACCAAGCTAAGAGTAACTCAAGGCGTTCCCATTGTCAATGGTTCTTGAAGGCCACTTGAGGGGTCTTCTAGAACCAGCCCTTATAGTGCAATTGTCACTAAGGAGCTGGTGGTTTTAGAGGACAACAGTAGCTGGGAATCGGATAATCACTTAACAGATAAAATAAGCCTGACACGTGAGAATGACTTATGAGGAAATAATGTTGTTGAAAATCCTAATCATCCCCTCTATTGCCTTTGATGTCGTTAATGGTCTAATGTACGTTTTTGTGTTTGCTGGCACTATTTGAGTTCGCATGTTTCTAAAAAGTATAACAGTTCCTTGTTCGTGTTTAATACGGTCAAATTATCTTTGGTTCATATATCTACAATAAGCAATATATGATGTAATTCTATATTATATAATAATACTGATACTAAATCTCGTATCTAATATCTAATTATCGCTATAGTGTATATTTCTATTCAGGGATTTGGAATGTGGAACTCCTGGATCCTTTCTCTCGTCTGTAACAGTGAACTCGAGAGTAACGGTTAACCTAAATCCAGTGCAAGAAGAGATTGAAAAAATAATTTTGCGAAGTGATGATGATTCAGGTAGTGCTGTGGCGGCTTCAGTTGACGTCAGTTATGGAGAAATACCAAGGTAGGTTTTGTGTAATGGGAATCAGTATCTACAATCATGAAATGAGAACAATCTCACATCAGTTCCTTCGTTTAGGAAATGTTCGAAAAAACTATCTTTCAAACTCGATCCAACTACGGTTGCCGCAGCCCTCAGAATCTCTTCAAATCATACAACTGTAGAATATGTCGGGTCAGCAAGGAATGGTTTCGTTCAACATCAGCCTCAGATACATCCACAAACACAAGCGACATCTGTTTCCCAGTCTTATCCGTATTCCGGGACTGGGGCAAATGGATACCTTCGAAATAAACGCACGCAATTTTCGACCGTCCTTGGCGATACCTCTATTACTCAGGTGGAAGAAATTAACAAGATTTTTAATTCCCTGAATATTTATCTTGAGAAATGTTTTTCCTTACAGGGCAAACAGTATTGGGAAGTGTCAGTCAATCGTAGTATGGAATACCGACTTGGGGTGGCTTACAAACATATTCAGGGCACAAAGACTTTAGCTGACGACCACAATAGTTGGGTTATGTGCTTAACGTATCCAGACAGGTAAGTCACTATAGTATATGTCCGTATATCGCCTTTCATATTTTGTATTATTGTATGCGCAAGTGTGTTTCTGTCAGATTCGCTGCGATGCACAAAGGACGAAAGGAATACATTTTTAGAGCGAATCATCCATCCAGCAGTACAGCTAAAGTTATGAGAATTGGACTCTATCTCGATTTTGAAAGGGGAATACTGTCGTTTTACAACGCTAGCAACTCGGCAGAAAAAAGACATCTTTACACCTTCAGGACATTCTTTAATAGGCCTGTTTGGCCTTTGATATCATTACGCCAAGGAAAGTTGCAAATTTTAACGGGATTACCTGTACCCAGAAACTTAGTGTGGAAATCAAGGTGATTTTGGTTTATTAATTTTCAATCGCATGCAATTTTAAAACCATGAGCCCAAATAATTCGGGTATAATAAAATGTGACATTTGGAAGCCGAAGATTTTGCAGAATCACACCGATATTAGTTATATAATAGAGTCAATAATTGACTTCTAGGAAATACATTAATATTTTTAGTTAATTCATTCCTTGTGAGTGGCTCTCGCATCCTTGCTCTTGAACCTTATAAGAAAGAAAACATTGATTACTATTTCTTCGTTTCTTTATGAAAGGAAAATACGCGAAAGAAAGGCAAGAACTTTTTCGTGTAAGCTGTAACGATTATCAGAACGCTTTTTAGGCAGTCACTTTGCTTTCGATTAGATCAGGGGTTCTTAAACTTTTTTGGCTGCGGCCCCCTTACATCTTTGAAAAAAATTCACGCCCCCCTGACATTGATCGGAGCTTCCCGCGGGCGGCACAAATTCGGTTTGGGGGTCGCACTTGGCTTGCCGGCCGCAGGTTGCACACCTCTGGGCTAAATGATCAGTGTAAGACTTCCATTGATAATAAATAATCAGTAAAATTTTTAATTTTTTCTGAAACTTTTTACCTAAAAAAAAACTCACGCCCCCCCNTTTATTCTTTTGATGGTGGAATAGTATTTAGTCTAGTAATCTAGTAATTATAATCATTACAATTTTTCATTTCAGATCAAAAAAACCCAGATATCAAACTTCGATCTACTTTGACAAAGGTATTGTCACATTTCGACCGTGCCGGCGACGATGCGGCGAAAGTTAAAAGAATCCGGGAGATGTGGGAAGTGAGAATATTTTCTGCTCTTATTCACATTTCTTTCTCTTATCTTTATTAAGCTGTTTATCTCTTATTAAAATTGAACCTATAGAAACAAATTTCATTAACACAGGTTTATCACAATCCTGTCAAGATTAATTGTGGATATTTTTTCATTCATGTACGGAATATTTGATGAAAGTAATGTACTATTAATGCCTTATTTCCAACATTCTTAATTATCAAATGTGCCATGGTTACCATTTTTGTTGTATGTTGTGTATCTCCTATGTCTACCAACATGCCAACTATTGCTCATAAACTTGAAATGTAAACAGTGGAAGAACGGATTTAACAACTATCACTCACAGTTGAAAATATTCTGCTTGAACTTGATCATTTTGTTAGTAAGATAACTTAACTAATGGTCTAATGGTTCATTTCTGAAAATTTAGTTAATGGAAGCAACATGGCAACTCCCTGTCATAGGCCGAGAGCTAGCTTACGAATTCAGCGACATTTTACGACGGGAGAAAGTGTTATCTTACTTGATTAGCAAGCTCCATTTAGATGGAGGAACACCAGACATTCAAAGAGAATGTGCAAGACTATTGGAGCAAATTCTGACCACGGATAACAGGTTTGCGATGCTGGTGTTTGGTTCTCACTCTTGAATAAATCCCTTGCTGCAAAAGAAACAATTGATTTGAAATATTACAGGCACTACGTTACAAAACATGCTTTAGACGTCATCTCGAAATATACAAGACTGAAGGACGATCTCGAGATCATAAGAATAAACACAGGGATATTGGAGTCGCTGTTCAAGGTATGTCGATAAAATCCAAAGCTTCCGTTCGCCTAATTAGCACATCAGATAACTGATATCACCCTCGAAATATTATTATTAAACTCAAATTCATCTAAGTTCTCAAACTATGTTTAATGCTCTTCTTTTTCAATCTGCTTTTTATTTTCGCTGTAGAAAGGATGTAATTAAGAACTATCGTTTCCTTGATTGCTCATCATGTAACTTGTTGTGTAATTTTTTGATTAAATAATGAGACATGACTAACGTTATGAACTGCATAATAATATTCCATTGTATTTAAGATTGTTTGTTGATTGTTTTTTCATATTCTCTTATAGTATATAAATCTATGTNCAGTTTAAGAACCCTCGGATTAGATAGAGCAGAAAGAACCAGTGAGAAAATAAACCTTCCGCGAGATGGCGCTATGGGTAGTATTTCTTTACTAATATGAAATCCTTCTGTTGCTCCTTTTTACGCGTAACGATCCTAATTTCGATTTCCCGTTACGCAAGTTTCCTAACTTCTATGATTTCTATTGCTGTGGTCACAGGAAAAGTAATAGAACTATTGGCTGTAGTGTATAAGTGATGAGCAATATTCTTTATTACAGAAAGGTTGAAGTTCGTTAGTTACATTATAACTTAGCGAAGTGAATGTTGTTGCTCCCAAAGAGTATTTCGCATTTTTCGCAGTTGTAACACTGTATGAAAGGCAAAATGTCTGAAAGAAAATTGAAAGAATATGACCAACACGGCTCCTCAAACGATTTGTTAACGAAGAAACCTAGCCGATCGTTCAGCATGCGAAGTGAGTTTCACGTCTTAATTTACTTATATTATACATAGCATATCATAATATGAAGTCTATACCACTAAGCTATACTGACAATATAGTTAAAACAGTTTCCATTTCTGCCAGCAGTATATGAACCGCAAAGTGGGCTAGGCATTTGCAATAAACTTGAAATTAATGGTAATTAAAATTGAATTCACCATGCAAAGTCCTGATAATGGAGGCCATATAGTGACAGGAGGAGGAGCCATATAGTGACAATTTTATAATTGCTTCGTTATAGTTTTGACGGCTGACACCAATAGCCAATATTGTCGTAATATAGCACATGCACATGCGACTAGTGTAAGAAAACACAGACAATTGTGTATATGGCAGTCATGCATAACACTATTTCCTGAATACGTTGTTTGATATAGCATGAACATGTATTGCTGGAGTGATGGTATGGTCTAGAGCAGCAATTTTTGCGCCCGTTGTACCAGTGGAGTTAAATCGATGCGGCCTATGAGCTCAGAAAATTTGCGCACCCCTGGTCTAGAGATATGATATTTATCAGGTAGAGTAGAGATGTAATATGTGGCAATGACAAAAACTAACACCGAATAACACCGATAACTGCTCTGGCTTGTGGAGAACATTATCATCAGTTCAATAAAAAAAATTTTAGTTTGTATCCGAAGTATAATTTTTAATATATTCAAGAAGATTCATCACGTCTGTGTGGTTTCAATTGATACCTTATCTGCGAGCAGACCTGATTAAGTTGAAGTAAATTTTAACAAGTACTTGCGCATTATATCTGTTTTTATTCTTTTGATGGTGGAATAGTATTTAGTCTAGTAATCTAGTAATTATAATCATTACAATTTTTCATTTCAGATCAAAAAAACCCAGATATCAAACTTCGATCTACTTTGACAAAGGTATTGTCACATTTCGACCGTGCCGGCGACGATGCGGCGAAAGTTAAAAGAATCCGGGAGATGTGGGAAGTGAGAATATTTTCTGCTCTTATTCACATTTCTTTCTCTTATCTTTATTAAGCTGTTTATCTCTTATTAAAATTGAACCTATAGAAACAAATTTCATTAACACAGGTTTATCACAATCCTGTCAAGATTAATTGTGGATATTTTTTCATTCATGTACGGAATATTTGATGAAAGTAATTTACTATTAATGCCTTATTTCCAACATTCTTCATTATCAAATGTGCCATGGTTACCATATTTGTTGTATGTTGTGTATCTCCTATGTCTACCAACATGCCAACTATTGCTCATAAACTTGAAATGTAAACAGTGGAAAAACGGATTTAACAACTATCACTCAAAGTTGAAAATATTCTGCTGAATCTTTATCATTTTGTTAGTAAGATAACTTAACTAATGATCTAATGGTTCATTTCTGAAAATTTAGTTAATGGAAGCAACATGGCAACTCCCTGTCATAGGCCGAGAGCTAGCTTACGAATTCAGCGACATTTTACGACGGGAGAAAGTGTTATCTTACTTGATTAGCAAGCTCCATTTAGATGGAGGAACACCAGACATTCAAAGAGAATGTGCAAGACTATTGGAGCAAATTCTGACCACGGATAACAGGTTTGCGATGCTGGTGTTTGGTTCTCACTCTTGAATAAATCCCTTGCTGCAAAAGAAACAATTGATTTGAAATATTACAGGCACTACGTTACAAAACATGCTTTAGACGTCATCTCGAAATATACAAGACTGAAGGACGATCTCGAGATCATAAGAATAAACACAGGGATATTGGAGTCGCTGTTCAAGGTATGTCGATAAAATCCAAAGCTTCCGTTCGCCTAATTAGCACATCAGATAACTGATATCACCCTCGAAATATTATTATTAAACTCAAATTCATCTAAGTTCTCAAACTATGTTTAATGCTCTTCTTTTTCAATCTGCTTTTTATTTTCGCTGTAGAAAGGATGTAATTAAGAACTATCGTTTCCTTGATTGCTCATCATGTAACTTGTTGTGTAATTTTTTGATTAAATAATGAGACATGACTAACGTTATGAACTGCATAATAATATTCCATTGTATTTAAGATTGTTTGTTGATTGTTTTTTCATATTCTCTTATAGTATATAAATCTATGTTTGTTTAATGTACATTGTTATACATCTCATGAATAATGAGCATTAGTATGACAGTGGTGGGCAGGTAGCATGGAACCACATAGGGATAATTGTTGTGAAGGTACAGGTATACTATTTTATTGTATTATAAGTTACATCCTGCAGTATAGGTGCATACTTGCTTGAAAATATTTTTACATTTCATACTGTAGTTATCGTAGTTTAACTCTGGTTCTTTTCAATCAAAATCAAAAGCTAGTGGCAGCTGATAAAATCTTCATGAGAAAAGTGTTTAAGTTGAGTCGCATGCAAAAACACTTGAGTACAATTGCGGATACGTCATGTGAATTGAATTTAAGTGAATGTGGCAACAATAAAAATTATGTTGGCGATCAAAGTGCTATTCAAATACTACGATAAGAAAAGCACCAGATCATTGCTATTGGAAGATGATTATAGATCTTCTAATTGCAATTAAGTTGCCCCAGGCTATGCACCATATCTCAGCTATTCATTCTAATAGGCTTGTCATAAATTCTTTCGCCGAATTCTTCGTGCAGGTATAACCATGTGCTTTTGAGACTGTTATTTGTTGTATAGTAATTCCTTCATCAAATCTTAACAAATACTTGTGCTAATAATAATATTATCTCCTGATGTTCATGAAAAATAAGCACTGATTTATTTCTGGTATGCTTGAAATCATATAGTTCTATTATAAGTTATTATGTTTGAATTTGTTATATGAGTGTCATTATTTGGAAACAGGGATTCCCAATTCTATCTCACTCTTCACCATTTCAATGCTGGTGAGGGACTGCTATATAATGTTGGAGGCCTTCTGTTGAACAGTACACTTCAAGGTCTCAGAAAAAAATTGAAACATCTATGCCTTATAATTCATCCCGACTGATTGTGAGCTCTAGCTTATGCCTAAATTTGAAACGGCTATACACCCTTTGAAGCGCAGTGTGTTAAATTCTTATAACATAGAATTATAATGCATGAATGAGGTTAATCATAATTAGCCAAACACCCTACCACATGGAAATTAAATGCATATTTCTAAATTAATTTTGGTTTCCTTATAATTACAGGATTCTGAAAACACATGCACAAGATTGATCGACTTAGGTGCATTAGACTCGATCTTGCATGCATGTCGCCACGATGACCTGTGGACGGCCAGACATTGTGCGGCAGGTCTTGCCAATGCTGCAATATTTGGGGGAAGCGTTAACCACAAAAGGTAAGAATGAAATAGCCAGTTATATGCTGGTAGGTTAATCATCACAGTATAATTCCAACTTTATAAATAGTAGCTGTGGAGGCATATATATAGATTTAGGAATTATTTGTATATTGTTCATTCCAGAATGGTTACCAAGGGTACGCAAGAGTGGCTCTTTCCACTCGCCTTCCGCTCCGATGATTACTGCCGATACTATGCCTGCCTCGCCATAACGGTGCTTGCAGCCAATCCTTCAGGTAAATGTTGTTTTATGCTGGTTTAAAATTGTAAGTTCTACTGGCTACTGAGATTTCACACTAATCATATACCTGGATATTGATTTGTATCTTGATATCCTTTATCTAACTAGAGCACAACACACAGTTTTAATGGTTCGTAGTAACTCCTATGTAGGATACCTTATATTATTTATTCATTGCTGATAATAAAGAAAGCTGTAACTGATATATAATGCTGTAACATCAATACACTGATATTCTTTTGTTAAATAGTGGTTGATATTACAATGATGGTTGTTTAGTTCTTGTGTGTCAAGCCTTTGTTTCAGATATTGATATAATGATTCTCTGCTCTCCATGAACATATAGATTGCATAGTGAAATTACAATACCATTACAACCTCTGAATCTTTCAAATTTATTTCTTCCGAATTTGCACTAGTTGAGAAATATGTAGTGAAATCTGGGACGTTGGAACTCGTAGAACCTTTCGTGTCTTCTCATGACCCATATGAATTTGCTCAATCCAATCCTTCGCATGCCCATGGGAGATCTGGTAAGTGCTGCATTAAAAGTACTCGTTCACCTTCTGCATGTAGTGTCATCTCAAGGCACATTCAACATACCGTGACCTAGAAACTTGTCATTTCAAATTCAATCCTATGGCTCTCTAGGGACGGCGTCACTGTTGATTCCCGTTTATGACATCAAACTTAAAATTCTATTCTTGAAATATATCAAAGCCAATTGTCTAAGACTAAGTGAATATCAATGTGTAGTTACCCTTTTCTCTCTCATATGTATTTATTTCAGTTTGAAAATATTATTTTATTTCAATTTATCTTTGTTGATACAGCAAGTTTCCTGCAACGTCTCATCCCGCTATTACTCTCCGATCGATCGGAGGCTCAGGCGCTGGCTTCTTTTTATTTTGCTATGGAGTCAAGCATAAAGGCGAAACAACAAAAAACTCAGGTATAAATACAATCTTCATTATAAATCGACCTTCGTACATCACACCATACACTCACACACACTAAATTATTTAAATGGTATAATTTCGCTCATACCATACAATGGAGTGGGTTTTTTTCGTGACAGTAGTCCAACAGTTTCCCATAAATTTTTAATTCCTTTTTCTGCATTGGCAGCACTCTAAGTGAATTTTACCATACTATTGTGTTTTAGGTTTAATTCCGTTTCTCCTCATTGGATTAACTGGGTTTTAGGTTCTGAATTCAAGGAAGCCATGTCATTGAAATGAACTGGCTCATGATTTCCACGAAAAAATTAAGCATTATTCTGAAGTAGTAGATCCACTAATTTAATTTCAGTTCCGAATTGTTTGTGTATCTATGGTTATTGTATTGGGTTATGTTGATGTTAAAAAAATATTGTCTATGACACTGCATGAAACGTATCAATTATTTTAATTAATTATCTTTTTTTTTATGTACCGTGGTAGCTAACATATATCCACTATTGTCTGATCAGTAATTGAGAAGTCCCTCGAGTCCTCACCTGCCATTCAAATTCAATTAAATTATCCATGAAATTTTAATACACTCACTGATTAGATTGTCTTGTTGGCCTAGTAGATGCTGTTAAGGCAAGACAGTCATGTCATGTTTAATCTGTTGTTTTCAAGACAAGGCCAATTAATGAGCAAGTGCACTATGTACCAAGCTATTATGATTGTGTTGTTTTGTGTACATTGTTTCCCATCTAACGGTCTTATCTTGAATTCAGCTATTCAGCGAGATATTTGCCATCATACCACTGAAACGCGTCATTGCCACCTCACGGAGCAACATTGCCAGAATTCTCGCAGGAAGGTGCCTCAAGATCATAGGAGAAGAAGTGCCAAGAAAGCTTAGCCCTCAAGTAAAGAATCCATGAAAATTTGATGACTGCAAGCTAGAAAATTCTGTAGATTTAGTTCCATAAAACTTTATGTTTTTCTAGATTCATCTCTGGGACATTGAAGACGTCCAGTCTTGGCTGACCGTAGCCGGTTTCCGAGGATTCCAGTCATCGTTTAGGGATTCTACGGTAGATGGAGAAATGTTGCTGCTCCTTACTGAGAGGGATCTTAAAGAGGATCTGAAGATGGTGAATAATGTACACAGAAAGAGGTTAGTGATATTTGTTACAATATTTACACTCAGGTTAGCAGATAACATGGTAATAAATAATATAAGTGTCTGGTCCGATCGAAGGGTGGCATAGTCCTATGATTTTAAGGAAGGCCCAATGGTAAGGAATATTGATATTGCGAAGAGAGTGTATTTGTGTATTCAGTAATCCCTCACCTATCGCGGTTAGTGCGTTCCAGAGCCTCCCGCGATAGGGGAAACTCCGCGAAGTAGAAACCACATATTTAATTTATTATTTGAATATATTTAAACGTATTTTGAACCATTATAAATCATTCACACACTCTTATTTACCTCATTAACCTTTCCCACAATCATTTGACCGGTTATTCAATTTTTTTTAACTTTTAGCACTTAAACATACTAGTACTGTACGGCACGACATTTATCATGAAATAAAATACATGCAATATTACATTAAAATGCATACAATACAATATTATATAAAATCCACGATGTAGTGAATCCGCGATAAGTGAATCACGATATAGCGAGGGACGACTGTATGTACTTTTCATGTACACTACAAATTACTTAATGAGCATTTCCAAACTGGGCCTATTTTTCCTATCTGGCCTGGGCCAATTGTTATCGTAAATTCCTTGCTGTTCATGAAGTGCAATGTAGTATCATTATTTCTTGTGTAACACAGATTTATAAGAGATTTGAACCGTTTGCGAACGGGTGCAGACTACAGGTCTGTTGATTCATCAGGGATTTGCGATTGGCTGAGACTGATAGAACCGCAGTTCTCTCAATACACGTTCAGGCTGCTGCAAGCAGGAGTTGATAGATCGTTTCTGCCTTACATGACTGACATTCATTTGAAAGAAGACTGTGGCATAGAAAATGGCATCCATAGAACAAGAATCTTGAATTCGGTTGAAAGTATGGCATGAATTCATTAGTAAAGATCTCTTGTACATTGGATTCCACTTAATTAGAACACATCATGACTCCCCCAATTAATGAGCTGCACATAAACAAGTTAAAAACGAGATATATCTACAGTAAATAGTATTGAATTTCAAATACATGTTCAGTAATTTATAAAAACTCTGGTGAATTATATCAGGGTAGGTAAGTTTAAGATTTTTCATTAAAAACAAAGTCGAATACGTCATACTGTGGAACAGTTCGATATGCTATGTATTATAAATGCAGTTTTATTTATTAAACAGAACTAGGCACCTCTAGCTCATTGACCAGCTCACGCAAAGATCTAGAGAACAATCACGACGTCTTCATCAGCTACCGAAGAAATAATGGCTCTCATTTGGCAAGGTATCTCGCACAAAAACTTCACTACAAGTCTTTATAATTAATCTCATGTAGTTCTTTGAATTTATTATGTCGTCATCAGTTTGCTCAAAGTTCATCTTCAGCTACGTGGTTTTCGTGTATTCCTGGACGTAGAGAGTTTGAAAGAGGGTGATTTCGCCGACAAAACTTTGAGGAGTGTGAAGGCTGTTTCGGCAGGTTTCATTTTGGTTCTAACTGCTGGAGCTCTGGATAAATGTGCTATTGATCATGAACGTACAGATTGGTTGCATAAGGTCAGTTGTGCTTCAAAATTACATGTGTCTTCCGTATGTATTTTACTTGAATTGAACAGTTCCTCCAACTTTAGACCAGCATTATATCCCAGTGTACTTATTCCAAAATATTCTATTTCTTTCTGTTGTTTTTATCATTGCAGTAATGTGCATTTTGTTGATTTGCCAGGAAATTTCCACAGCTATTTCAAATAGTGTCAACATAGTACCTGTTACGACAGAATCATTCAAGTGGCCTTTGCCTGAGGATTTGCCGAAAGACATTTCTCCAATCTGTTTCTACAATGGAGTCAAGTATGCCGCCTTATAATATAATGTCAAATTCTTTTACTTGATTACTTGATAGTTTCATTGTGGAACACTTGCTCTTGCTCTTTTTTAACACATTATGAGTGTCTTATTATCATTATGCTATCAATCAGGTGGATTCATGATTATCAGGATGCTTGCATTGACAAAGTCGAGAGATTTTTGAGAGGTCATGACCTTCCTACAGGTAAACTGCTTGCTGGAGTATATACGGTTGTTTAGATTTCATTCGTATTCAGGAATGTGTTTCATTTTGTTCGTAGGAAAACTTTCCCGAATCTCTTCTGTTCAAGGAAGTCGGGACGGTCTCAGTTCTGCTTCGCAAAAGCGTTCAATCCATCCCAACCACCCTGTTCGTCCTAGTGGTAGCACGGATAATCTAGTCAACGGGGACAGGTTTGTGTCACCATTTCAGTTGTGAAATTGTGTGAGTTGTCTCCTTCAATGGAATCACCGATATTGTACTTTGCTTTGCATCAACTACATAGATATCCAAGACCACGGCAAAGAGCTTCACCCCCCGGTCAAGCAGCGTACCTATCAACTGCTGCAGCAGGACGGGGTGTTACAGGAGCACAGTCTGAGAGTGCAAGAAGCCTCCATCAGGGTGATGGAGCATCTGCACCCTACGAGCAACTTCCGAAACAATATCAGCCTCCAGCAACGGGTTCTGGTATTTAATGATAATTACAATTTCTGTATGTTATATATCAATTTCTGAATGTTGGTAAGCCGAAATTTTTGCAAACCAGATGTCAAAGTCCTGGTATTTATTATAGCTGACCAGACAAGCAAGCGAAAACCAGGAAGTACTAGTTCCGCTTCCACCTCTTCCTCCAAGAAAATTCCCCCTAAGGGTATCAAGAGAGACCTGATTCGCCTGGAGGAGGTCATTTCTGGAAACTCAGAACGATCCAAAGAGAGCGAGAGCGGGAGTTCGACTTCAGGTGAATATTCGAGTGGCGATGAGTCCGACGGAGGGTGGGAAAAAAAAGAAATTGAACGAGGGGGTGCTGATGGGAAGAGCAAAGCCCACCCCAACAATCTCGGTAAAGGTAAGAATTTTTTTCTGGAACTGCAGAATGTTTAATGCATGTATATTATTGAAGTAATTTTTCATCTCTTCTTCTTTGTCAGACCATATGCCCAATATGGCAGTAGAGCCTTCGAAGCAGAAGGATCAAAACCCCGCGGCAGTTGCTGCTCGATTGGAGAGGATCGGGTCGAGAAAGCTCCCAGGAATGGAGGGAGTTTATTTGTCAACTCATGTGTCCCCTGGTATTAACATGATATTGATATAACATATATATAATACCATATAATTTATAGTAACAAAATGTCTAATTTTTTTTAATATGTTTCGTGTCAAGGTCAAAAACCAAAGTCATCATCAAAATACAAAGCCCCTTCACCACCATCTCTAGCATCACCATCTAAAGATGACAGGGTGATTGAAAGCAAGTCGGATGAAACTGTTCCTGAGTCAAGACCAAGACCAGTGCAACGGCAGGCAACAGCAGAAAAAAGCGATGTTATTCTTAGTGCAAGATCAGCACCAGGAGCCGATAATAAAATGCTGCCAAAATCTGGACGTTCTGTGGCACAGCAGCCCCTATTAGCCGTATCGGAATCCAATCTTCCGAAAAAAGTGTTATCTAAACCACAATCAGAAGATGAATCTCAAAAACGTCAGGATGTTGTTGGAGATAAATCATCATCCAAGATTCAATTTGGTGGGCCAACCGCATCACCAAGATCCAACGGCCACAGAGATGATTCTTCTCACATCCCTAATGAAATGGCAAAGGAGAAGAAGGCGGCAAGCATCACCGATGGTCAGCTGTCAGAGTCAGATTATTCCAGCTTAGAAGAGGGATCGAAATCAGGATCACAGAGTGAGGATGCAGCAAAAAATCATTCAACCAATGGCCTACGAACGATCGCAGATGGAAACGAAGGTGCTTCCGCATCTAACAAGTCTAGGAACATTTCCACGTCCACTCCGTCAGATCTTGTGGCAAAACCCATAACAAATCCGAATGCTAATGAAAATAACAATAACAACACCCAAATCAATGGCACTAAAACACCAGCTGATATGGAAAAGCATAATTCTGTACAGAATAGCAATGCCAAACTTTCACCATTAACCACCAACAACCAACCCACCAAACTGTCTGCATATCATGGTTCCTCACCTGTTAGAAAGCAAGATCCTAACATCCTTGCAGCCAGGAGAGACGTTGCGCCTGCCGAAGTGATCGCACCGGCACGGAGGTCGGCATCTGAACGACTGCAAATGACGAAGCCACATGGTAGCTACCCTGCCTATCCCAGAGGCGTTGCAGCCTCCAATTTACCACCCTATCATCAGCCCATGACTCAAGCTGGATACCAAGCAGCCATGGCTGGTGTAATGACGCCACCTTACCCAGCAGGCCAGCCCTATAAATATTCTGCCGTACCTGGACAGCAAGTTAAATCCAGAGGGCTATCGACGAGTCATGGATTTGATACAGCAGTATAAGGAAGGGTATATCAGTTGATTGTCCAGTCTATCTTGGAGTAGGAAACTTATTTATTCATCTCATGCTTGGTGATGGAGGGATTTTCAAGTCAAGTCAATCAAGGATTTTCCTTAATACACAAATGAGGTAATTTCGGGTATGCAGGGCTGTGGATTTGGAGTGTTTTTTACAGACTCGGTTAAATATAAATTTGGTTGATATTCAGGAATGTTAAGAATTTTATGTGTTATTCGATTGGTCTTATATAAGGAAAAGGCTGCACATTGCACATTCTATGTTCCATCCATCGTTTGTCGAGATAACACGTTTCCTGGGCAAAACAACAATCATGTACAATTCTGATACCAAAGACGAATCAAATTGGAGTACCGACAACTTCATTCTCCACGTATTTGTTGAGCCCTAGCTTTTAGGAGATTTTTTCATGCTTCAAGACTTATATATACATACGGAAATATTCGATATACTGTTGGAGGTATTATATTATATTATAGTATTCTTACACTTGATTATGCGGTTCTTATACCAGATGAAGATGTCTATATTTGCATTCCATGCTGTGCAAATGTAAGGTAAAAGTAATTACTAACATTGGCCGATATCTAGGGATTACTCATAGTCTGATACCCATGTAATTGCACAGTATTTTGCAATATGTACAGAACTGTACAGAAATACAAAAGACATTTACCAGAAACTAGACAATCAAATTTAGTTGGTAAAACAAAACAGTTGATTGCTTCATCATACTACACTAAGCTTAAGAATTTCTATTTATGTGGTCAGCAGATTAACTTCTTGGCATTTTATAGTATCATCATCACATCATTGCATAATTATGTTTGTTGTTTTCTTTTAATTTTGACTGTTGACCGTGTAAATTGATGGGATTTTATTGGATTTAATTCCCGTTTAGAATTTTTTATCTTTGGTGCTTTTTTTTTTTGCTAATTACCAGCTAAACTGTTTCAAATAATTTCACGTTGATTATGTTTTATTTGCAGTGAATTATTTTTGCTAATGTTTCATTCAGTAATCAGATATTTATGCTCAAATACCAAATTTGTTTGACATAATTTTGTGGTTTGATTTACTTTTGCTATGCATACTTGCACTATTTCTTGTTTGTGTAACAAAGGAACGTTATGTTCCCATAAGATTGTTAAAATGTACATATGTTGTATATTACAGTTGTTTCTTCATTTATTTTTAGGATTGAGGTCAGAAAATCTTAGATATATATCTGGTAGCAGGTGTATCTTCAATTAAGATGAGAAGTTGGGTTATAAAGAGGAGATTGTCTGTAAGTCAGAATAAAGAGCATGTTATACACATGGTTTTCATGTACCTGAAGAGTATCAACTGGTCTGCGCTACGGCACTGCTACAGAACCAAGGACGTTGGTGAACAAGGTAACAAAAGTTTGGGTGGTTTTAGAAATAAATGAATCATTGTTAATATTATATGAATTAATCGCATTCACTACTATGCAGGACCAGAACTACAAAGAAGTGCTCATCAATGGTTGAACATCCGCTTTCTAATATGGTTTGTTATATTGATTATCTTTGGTTTTAGGGTTTTATAAATCTTGAAACTCAATTGACATTTTAATCAGTGAATAAATCAAAATCAATATTATTGACATTGGCAACAATATTAAAAAATGGTCATGTGAAGTAAAATTCATCTTTATTGCTAAGTAATTATTATTTATTTTGATTGATTTCAGTGCTACTTGGCTTCCCTGATGATGTTATTCTCTCTTATGATTTAGTTGGAATTGCACTTGGTGCTTGGCAGTTTCAGATTCTTTTAAAGCAAGAAGGTAGTGAACGTAATTTGCTGTCTGGAGGAATGTAAAGCAACATGTAGCAGTTTCGCTTGACAATTGTATCCGGTATTCAAAATTTATTGCAGTTAATTATTAAGAGAAACAAAAATTATAGGTACAGATAACTTGATTTCATATTCAAATACGTTATCATGTGGATGCATGTTGCTGTAACATGTTTATTTGGTGAGTGCATTAGTTAGGATTTATATCATGGAATTTAATCCTAAAATTCGATTTCAAAAATTGAGAGGTGTCAATTTGTCTCACTGGTATATAAAGACAACTGTTCAATCTTGCAGTCAGGATGATAAATTGCTTTGAGCACGAGACAAGGTTGTTCAATGATTTATTTCATGACTACAATAAGTGGATAAGACCGTGCCACCATCTGTCAGATGTAACAGACGTCAGTATTCATATTGAGTTCGAGCAACTGATCGATATTGATGAAAAAAATTTCATTATGGTATCGAGTGTTGTTTTACATCAGGTACAAAAAATGGAATTGTTATGTTGTATCTCTCATAAATTCAACAGTATCAATATAGATATATGTGGTGCATAGTTTGAGTATTGATATTTGTTATTTCAGCAATGGTTCGATGTGAACCTTTTATGGAATTCTTCGGAATATGGTGGAATAGCCAGTATATTGGTGCCAGCAAGTACCATATGGCAGCCGGATATTGTGCTACGTGATAGGTTTGTTTATTTTATCTTAATTCCAGCATGTGTGATTACTCACTCGCATGTCAGTTTGTGCTTCATGAAGAAATATTCACAAATCTGAAACTTGAATTAGACTTACAACTATGTTCAATTTAATTGTCAGTATGGATGGCATATTTGTCTTGAATCCTAACGTTATTGCAAGAGTGAGATCTGATGGATTAGTTTCATGGTCACCACAAGCTAAGTACAGCAGCCTATGCATTATCAACGTTATATATTTTCCATTCGACGAACAGACATGCAATTTGAGATTCTGTAAGTGAGATTTTTCTGTTCCTTCTTTTTTATTCAATTTTTGAATATAATTTGTTTCAGCATCGTGGACATACAATGTGAATCAGGTTCACCTAACTGGAAACGATCCTTTGGTAATATCACTGAGTGCTTCAAAGTTATCGGGCCAACATTCAGTATTGCAATTTTTTTTAGCTGAAGTTTGGTTTTCAGGTCAATTCAGACCGCCTGCGACAGAACGGAGAATGGCACATGGTCCGGGGAATAACAGCTGAAAACCATGCACACTTGGACAGCATGCCACATGCTGAAATCAGCACCACATCTATCCTGACATACACGGTGATACTCCATCGTGTTCCTGTATTTTATTGCGTATTCATCCTGATACCATGCATTGGCATATCCTTTTTAACAGGTATTAAGACCATTACCCTAGTTTCTAGATATCTAGCTCCGTTTTACTATTAAATTGTGAGAATGTTTCAGTTCTTGTGTTTGTTCTTCCTGCTGATACCCATGAGAAAATGATTCTAAGTATTTCTGTCCTTCTGGCTCATGAATTTTACTTGTTGGTAACTATCGAGATCGTGCCTTCGAATGGCCTCAGTCTTCTTGGAGAATACTTGCTTTTCAACATGATATTTATGTGTCTGACAATTCTATCTTCGGTGGTTGTTATCAATGTTCACCACAGGATGAGTGTGTCGGCAAGGTTGGTGATTATGTTTTTCTGTTCTATCAGAGTGCTAACTTATTGACATAAAACATTCCTTACTTCCTTATTGTATCCCACATACAGTGATATTTGAGTATACACTACTTAAACAATGAAACACTCGTAAACCTCATTGCTCTTGAAACCTCTGACCGAATGTTACTTTTCTTAGACGTCTCCCAAAAAAAGTTCGACACCTTATGATTCGCACGCTGCCTAAAATTTTACGACTCACACCCCCAGAATTTCTCATCAAGAGGGACACAAGCGGATCATTGAGCTTAATGAGTTCGGCAAGGTTTGAATTGTTGTTTTTTACAAACAAATATTCTGTTTGCTGACTGTAATTATTCAGCAGGATAAAGGTGTTCATTTCGGATTTCACTAAAAATTCAAATCTTCCAGAAGAACTATGTTGTCAAGTTGCTGGTGCCATCGAGAGTGCTTTCTATATAATGGTTTCGTTGAAGCAGAAAATTAGAATTAAACAAGTTGGTCTGCCTTTTTATGGTTGTTTTTTACAGTACACCATTGTGTTTTCAATAATGTATGGTCTGGCACCTGGTTTTGTCCAATTTACTGTTCAGTTCAAAATTGCCATAAAACTGTAAATCCATGTCGGACAAAAGTGATATTAATGATTCATATGCTAGGTGTAGGACTCCTTACCCTAACTCTAAAATGTTAGGAACTACACTGCATCCCTGACCAAAACAGGGATTTTATGAAATTACTGGAATGTTTGCGGATTTCACGGAATCCCCAGTTTTTGTTTCTCAATCTCACTGGAACATATATATTTATTATACGGAGTGTCAAAGAAAACTACTATACCTGTAATAAAATATTTTCCTGACAATTTTATTTCTCCGTTGCCACAGGCCCATGAAGAATGGAGGTTCGTTGCATTGGTAGTGGACCGCATATTTCTTGTTGCTTTTCTGGTCACAATGGTTTATGGAAGCATTGTGATCATAATTTCATGGTGGATCGAAAACAGCATAGCGTATTCACATTTACATCCAGCACCATAGATAGTTCTGGTGAGCCTTTTTATCTGGAGTCATTCCGACAATTATTTCCTTTCAATAATTTTTCATGAATACAGATACACCGCGCCATATATATTTTTTTGCCCCTGCTTGCCGGTGCTTATGATGTCAGTGTGAGAAGGGGTTCAAACACCTCTACACAACATATTATATCCGTTGTTACATTGTATAAGAAATGGCATATTATATATTTTGCTCCCAATTGCACGATCTACAACTGAATGCAACTTTTTACTTTGCCTGGGAGATATACTGATAATATAGCTAGTGATTTCAGATAAATACATACCAATAATCTAAATAGATTCCAGTAGTTCAAAGTTCAAGACCTTCTGGTTTTCAATCCGTACTATTTCTGAAGTAAAATACAACCTGCAAGATTCACTACTTTTATTGCATTGCATGGTTTGAAAGAAGTTAAATGACAAACATTTTTTATAACTTGCATAGCTCATACATCAGCACAAATGAATTCCCGTGCCTTGGTTCTTCGCCCCTGTAATATACAACTTGTAGTAAGTTATATGCTTCTCAATCTCTATCTATCCTGGCAGCGCTTACCTAAAAGGCTGCTGTAAAACGATGCATAAGTTGCATTGCCGGTGACGACTCCGACAGCAGCAGGATTATTCCTGATTGTTTTAACAGTGAAATTGTTACCATCTTTGCCTGGTCCAGTAACATCCACCTCAACCACATGCCAATCACGTAAACTATTTCAAAAAAATAGTAAATTACATATAACATCAAACATTTGGTAATATTTAGTAATGTGATGATACCTTGAATCTGATATCAATTGTCCTATGACATTATCAAATCCAAGGTTGTGTCCGGCTATCGCTGCGGTCGCCATTGTATTGACGTTGTTTGGTGCCAAAGGGCAGAGTTCACGAACTGGTCCTTCGTAGAGAGTTACAGCCATCTCCGTCGACTCCTCGCATAATAATTTTTCATTCATTTCTTGGAGTTTACCGGATAGGCGGAATGCGCTTGGATGTTTCTTCATTGTTATTTTCAGTCCCTGATATTCAGTGTTTTCGAAATTTATCAATCTTCAATGCTGTCTTTAAACTGTAAGTATATCAATTACAAAATTTTCTTGAATAAAGCTTACTTTCAGTGTTCCTCTATCAGCCATTTTCTTTATATCATTAGCACCCCATAAGGCACCACTTGGCACGTATACAGCATGTTTGTACTTAGCTACTGCTGATTCAAGACACCTTTTCATATCCTCATCCGCAAAAGCTGTGGGAGATCCGATAAATAAATCGCAAAACTGAAGAAACTGTGTCCCATATTTTTTACAGATGCTAGGATGAGAGACTTCAACCACCAAATCTGGCTTCCTGAAAAAGAATTTATTAGGTATTATACAAGGGATTATGTAAATTCATGAGAAAACTTGTTATTTAACTCAAAGCGACCTCTAGTTCTATGCGCACTTGGTATGAAAAAGTTGAAGGTTAAAAATACCTAGAAGCAAAATCACTTAGATTTTCAAGAATAAGATGTTGTCCTTCAATAACGCCCTTCATTTTATCAGAAGTTCTGTTCCATACAAAAGCAAGTTCCATTCCTTGATCATTATTACATATCTCATTGACAAGATATTGACCTGCATTAGCCAGAAGTTCGTATTAACAAATTTATATGGTGTTAGGGTATGCAATCAAGAGTTTACTCACCAAGTTGACCAAAACCAACTATGCCAATTCTCATCTTCATGAACAGTGGAATTAGTTTACCTGAATTAGCAGACAATACCTGGTCTGATCTACAATTAAAATTTATTCACGATTAGTTACTGATATTCGACAGGTTTTCGACCCATGCCTAAGTGTCGGGCAATATAATTGTCGAATTCTAACGCGGTATAAATTTTGTGGATCCCGAGACCCTACGACCACCAGCCAGTGATACCCAAAACCGTGCAGAGCAATAGTTAGCTAGAATTGTACTACGCTGAAATTATGCAGAACTTCCGTCGCTGTTACATAACGGGAGTTCTAATTAGCGTGCTAACATTGCAGAGACGTGTGATTATAACTGATACAGTATCAAAACCCATCATTAATTTTCATCTCGTATTATTTGCTGTCAATTTATTTCAAAATCGAGTATTTTTGAAGTTTTTAATGCTCAAAATACTGTTTTTTTGATGCGTAATGACATATAATACGTTTGAACGCATTCCGCACTCAAAATAACGCAAACTAAGCAAAAAAAAAA
>QXVX01000773.1:0-15773 GCA_013436065.1 Halocynthia aurantium | reverse complement strand
GCAACCACAGCGCGCGGGCATGCTATGTCACCTCTTCTTGATGTTTGAGTCATATTCTGTTCATCTAAATATTTAGCTCTTGGTTTGCAGATGCAGATGGAAGACCAGCGTCACCAATTTCGTTTTGCTGAGCTAAAGTTTCTATTTTTGGAGATATTCAAGATAGTTTTGACATGCACTGGCCGAGGATCATCTAGCACCACCAACTTTCGTCAGTATGTATATTTGTGATATCATTGGCTTATGTTTACTTTTTGTATGAGGTGGCGGGTCAGTCGCTGATGCTGATGTTAAACAGGAGAGGAGACAATACATATCCTTGTTGGACGACATTTTTCAGGCGTCGTAACCGGCTGTGTTATCAATTCCTAGTTTTTAGGATAAATTGCAAATATTTACCAGGAAGCTCACCTTGTGATTGTCGGATATCAGAATCGCATGAGAAGGAAACGCGTATGCATTAAGGAGGAAATGGCATATAAATCTCGATCTATCATACGTATCCACCTAGAAACCTCATTAGACAACACGTCTCCGCATCTATGCAACTGACCTACATTAAATCGTATAAATAGCTTGCGCTGAGCGTAAATTTCATAACCACATTCGATTCCACTGAACGAATACAGTTACTAGAGGAGCGAAGATACAATAGAAAGAAGAATACGATGGCGATTACAGTATCTGGTCGAACATACGGCATATTTTTTGTCACAGCGCTATGCTTGAGCATTGCATATGGTAAGTTGTTTAATAGTAGACGTTTAGGAATAATGAGTCGGCTAATTTATGAATATTTGAGAAAATATCCGCATTGCTTTTCGATTGAAACTTAAATAATTCCGTTGTTATTTACAGGACAAAATGAATGCCTACAAAACAACAGACAAGATTGCTATCCAGCTCCCGTCAATAATGCCAATATGAACCAATGTATTGCTGACGGTTGTATTTGGTGCAGCAACGTTACTTCTGGCCCTGTTTGCGTTCAAGGTGAGATAGAATATTGAGATAGGATTGAAGTGAAATATTTCTACTGCACACATGGCAGATCTGTAAAAACTTCACATTCACATGTCTTCACAGCTGCTGTCTGCTCATCAAATATAACAAAGTACGATTGCTTCTCTACGCCGACGAATAATGCCAATGCCGCGGTTTGCCAAGGATTTGGATGTCTGTGGTGTCCAACCTCCGATATTAAATGCATTTTCAGTAAGTGGTATTACAATTCCCACACGATTTTTTATTTTATTTAATCATTGATCACTATCAGAATTTGTAAAAACATTTGCGACTTTTTATTTTTAGATGCCCCCGCTCACCCACAGTGCACGGCTTCTTCCGTTGTTAGTTGCAATAGTTCGCGTACCTTCGATAGACAGCAATGCAATGCCGAACCCAACTGTACATACTGCCCTACTACTGTTCCCGGTCGTCCAACATGTATTAGTACAAGTAAGTAGTTCAGAAATTTTGTACCTTTTAACCTACTTCTGGAATGGCTTAGAGCATTTCAATACAAATTATAACCTAATAACTCATAACACAGATCCAATCTGTCCATCTAACTCTCCCGTGAACGATTGTTTCCAATCACCCACTACTGGGGTGACAGAATCTTCTTGTGGAGATTTCGGCTGTACTTGGTGCCCAAACACGAACGCATCCATGCCATGGTGCATCCACGGTATGACTTTCAAATATATTTTATTGAAATAATAATGAACTTCTTTTCACTGATTGTAAACATTTCTCTGCCTTACAGATCAACAAGGTAACGCTGCTTGCTCTGCCACTAGCGTCGTTGACTGTTTCACTCAACCTACTAGTGGTGTTAACAGGACTGTATGCGAGGCTACGCCTGGTTGTGCTTACTGCCCGACATTCACACCTGGACGTCCACATTGCATAAGAGGTAAGTCAATACTTTAATGAACAGCAGGGTCATTAGTTTGATTCTCTATCGGGATTGGATATTTTTTTTATTTATTGAAAAACACATTCTTGACAACCTCAGTTCAGCATTAATTGTATTGTTGATTTGTCATTAGTTGCCTCTACGAATCATTGTAATAATGCTGCCCGCATCGATTGCTACTGGTCTGCTACATCAGGAGTCAATCAAGCAACTTGCGAAACCGGAACACAATGCGCGTGGTGTCCCAATCCGACCAGCACTTCAGATCCTTGGTGCATTGGTATGTAAACTGATCAACAATCCTACAATAATTACGTCAGTAATGATGTAATGAATCCTAATTCTGAATATTTTGATATGTCGTAATACAGAGGATTGTCCACCAGGAATGACACTTCGTTATAGACAGAGAGATTCTTGTTGCTTGGGATCTTCTAGCCGAATTGTTGGTGGACAACAATCACAGCTTGGTCGTTGGCCTTGGACTGTAAGATATTAAATACACCAAGCATGCATAGCTGCTAGTATGTTAAATAACATCTCTTTTATATTATAGGGAGCTCTTTTCGACAATGGCGCTCATATTTGTGGTGCTGTTCTGGTCGCACAAGACAAAGTCCTTACAGCAGCACATTGCTTAGAGTAAGTAATATATTTGTGCAATAATTAATTTCGATATATACATATATTCGATCTTTTCCTGATGTGTTCAATATCCATGTTGACATGGTTATCAAATTTGTCTGAGCCAGTTTTAATAGTCACACGAAGCCGTTACTAGGAGTGAGTTAATGCACTCGGGATTTCAAATTTTGCAGCTCTCTAGGTGAACTAGTTTCAGGATAGTGGAATATTGATCACCATCAATTATAAAGAATGTTTATATTTTTATGGGATTCTGAATTATCATTTTTCGCATGGGTGCTGGCCTATGTTGTCAAGTAGTTCCTACAGTGTAATAGACCATCACTCTAATCACCCCAATTCACTTGTCAGCGGACTCACCTCTTCTTCGCTCACTGTGAAATTCGGAATTGTATCTCTCAACGACCCTACAGCAACTGCTATCCAAGTTATCAACGCTACTGTTCACCAGTCATACATCCCAGGCAGATTCGATCAAGATGTTGCCATCCTAACGGTAATTTCTTTTAGCAATGTATATTCCATCACAGCTTAGTTTTAAAATCTGGAAATTCAACCATTCTGTCTTTCACAGATTCCAAGCGTGAATCTCACCAGTAACATCCAAGTGGCAAATGTACCACGATCAGAAAACGTTCCAAACAACACCAAATGCTTCGTTGCCGGCTGGGGTAAAAGTGAGTATAATTTTATAAAGAATGTTTTATAAATATTTACTGGATTGGGGCATGTGAATTAATTAGCTCGTGAACCTAACTTTACATCATCACTATACTCTGGCGAGTAAGATAAAAGCAAAGAAAATAAATTTAGAAATGCTATACCAGTGGTTGTTTTTGAGACAATTGGGAGGTATTAAGGCAGTAAGCCGCTTCATTTACTTCCTCATCTCTGTAGTCTAACATATTGCTTTTCCGCTTAGCTTCTTCTGGGGGACCAACTTCGAACGAATTACTCGAGGTTGAAGTGGATATTATTCCCTTCGCTCAATGCGCATCAGCCTATGCCAATTTGGTTACTGCTACTCTGAATTCGACCGAACATGTTTGTGCTGGTAAGCAGCCAATTGGCGGTGCCGATTCTTGTCAGGTTCGTGATTACTTGGATTTTATACATTGCTACGTACATGTTGCGTTATTATCTGCTTCTTATCGAAAATTTTGCTTTCTATTTCAGGGTGATAGTGGTGGTCCACTGATGTGTCAGCGATGCAGCAGCTGCGATTGGTACATCGCCGGAATTGTCTCGTTCGGAGAAGGATGTGGTAACCCCAACAAACCAGGAGTGTACAGCAAGGGTACCTGGTGGGAAACTTGGCTTGGTAGTCAAGGCGTGGCCCCTGTGCCAACTGGGATTTTCAACTGTACTATCTAATGCCATTGTCATTGTACGAAACCGATATAGCCAGAAGAGTTAATAATCATATATGCTCTTATTAGAATGATCATGGCAAATTTTATGTTAGAGTTGTGATATAGCAACGCCGAATATATAAATAAATTGATAAACTTGAATCTGCGATGTCTTCTAGATAGCTTTATATCTATTTCTCCTTGGAAACAGATTCATATTCTCTGGTCATTTATAAGGAATTCGATGTAGACAAAATATTAGTATTACCAATAGGATATATATGAGATCTCAGCCAAGCAATTTTACTTGTATGTGTAGTGCAGTATATAAGAATATTCAGCATCAATATAATTTCTAGATCATAGCGGTAACTGTGGAGACAATGAATACTATTTTCATGTAATAGCGTTAGGTGAACCACGCCTTAATTCGAGCCCTAATTAAATGTCTCCGAAGTAATCAAAACAATGAGTGAGTATTAAATAAAAAATACAGTGAGATGGGACTATAATCCTTGCTTCTACTTGCCGCTGATTACTTTGCTATCTTGATTACTTCGAGATCTGTAATTAAGTTTTCACCACGACGTTATTGCGTCCAAGATTCGGCATTCAGTTTAGTATAGACGAGTGTACGATACAGTATAGGATTTGAGTAATGCTGTGATGATAGTTATCCACAGTGTTTTCCGTTGTTGAAGTGTTTTCGGAAAGCTTGAATATATGAATTTGAAAGCTTACACACATAACTTTCGAGTTTATGTTCGCATTTTTAACAATGAGAATAAACATTATTGTATTGTAGCGTATATCAGTCTTCTATAAGTAGGTAAAACTGTTTAGGCTGACTACCGACTATGCAATAGTTCATTTGAAAGTTTTATTTTCAATTCATTGACCCTTCTTTTTTAATTTTCCTAGAAGAGACACCAATATCAAATCGTTCATTCACGCTGTAATGTAACTATGTATCAGGAAGGTGATATGAAAACTTTAAAGATTCTCTGTCGTCTGTGTAGTAGCAAGAATATCAACTCGAAAAGAAGCTCAAAAGTAAGTATAGTTCACTGCTATATGTTAGAATTTTTTATTCAGGAAAGAATATATATCAGGTGTCACAGTTATTTTAATTTGTATTATCTTCTGCATCGTCACATACTATACACACACACTATCACATACATATTGCTACAGATTTCTAAGCCTCAATAGTGCTTTAAACATACCCTTGCGAATACAAACATGCCGCTTTCATCTTGTACATTGGCGATCGCTGGGGAGAGCAAATGGGGCATTCTCACCTCTCTAGATCAGAAGCCAACTAAATTGTACTACTGCTGATCATCCATTCATACTTACAGCTAGTTGTGTCATTACTGAAAAGTTTAAATGTCCCCTGTTCAATTTCCTTAGGGTTAAATCAATCCTTAATATCCCAACCTTCTATGAGGAATCGAGTCTGAAATTCACATATTTAGCAAAATATGATAGTGGAAGTGTATTCCTTTGACCTCCACTGGAATATCTCAGCGAACGTCCATGATATATACTCAATAAAACGTACGTAGATTAATTGAGTAAAAATGTATTACTGCTCCACATTCACAACAACTGCTGTGTTATCATAAATTTTCATGTTTAACTTTTTGACGATTTCCCATGTACGTCTGTGCAAATCGAACACCTCGATTGTTTTGTCGTAAGCATCTTTACGATAATCTCCGCCAACGACATAAATCGACCCGTTTATAACGCTCGCACTGAAAAACGACCTGGGCACGTTCATCTCTTTTACTTGGGACCAGGATTTTATCATTGTATCAAATACTTCAACTTCTTTTAGTCGCCCTTGTTGGTTTATTCCACCCATCACGAAAATTCTGCCGTTAATTACTGCTGAAGCGGCGTCGTATCTTCCCACTGACATTGAATTTACCGCCAACCACTTCCGCGCATCCGTATCGTAGCATTCGACGGCGTTGGTCGACGCGTGCATGCCCATCCAATTCCTATCTTTACGGTCCTGTATTTTCCCCCCAATTAAATACAGTGAACCGCTAGATGACGCTAAAGTACCATTTGATCGAAGCGTTGGCATTACGGGGATGTGATTCCATATATTGACCGCCGAATCATAGTATTCCCCGCCACTGTGCATGTGGGATTCTGCGCCTCCTTTCCTAGGCTGCCGTGGTGTTTTATGGGGTATGCTACCATCTGGTGTGACAGGAATAGACCTTCCGTCCACGACATATATGTATTGGCCTACGACCGCCACAGCTGGTCCAGCTTCTCGTTTGATATTCATTGGAGCCATTTCTGTCCATGCCGCACCTGACTCCGACCAGTCAATGCGAAAAAGTGATTTTTTCATCAAGACGTACAAGTATTTTTCAATGACCATCGCGTAAATGTTATCGTTGAAATGAAAATTCATTTTTACATTCTCCATATCGTACCATTGTCCGGACAAAGGTTCGTAGGCTTTTAATACCTTGGAGCTTCTATCTATAACAGCCAGACCTTGCTTTCTATCCTTGGTAACCTGCCTGAATAGAGCGTCCATGAGCATTTCTTTGCAGCTCTCGGAATCCTTCACAAGTGGCTCGTTTCTCACTGTATTCTTAAGATAGTCTGCAGGCATTATCTCAAGTTTGACGTACTGCAACAACTCCGGAAACATCTTTTTCCTTTGATCTAACTCGCTCTTTACCCAGGCCAATGCGGCTTTCCACAGACTTACATTAGATACGTAACGAACCTCTGGAGATTTTACGTAACGAATGACGTCCTCTTTGGGCAAATGAAGGAAACCTTCTTCTTTCATTACGTCTTCGAAATTATCCAGCACGAATCTGTCCGTAATAGCTTCGGCTTCTTTGCACGCGTACATTTTTCCTAGTTCTTTGATGAACAGACAAGACTTTATGGTGACAACATCCTTGCCATTATCCTTCGTTACCTGCTTGAAAATAGCTTGAGCGACAACGTTTCTTGTCGTATTGAATTCCTGTACGAGGGAATTATTCCATATCGTGTTTTGAATGAAATCCATAGGAAAGTCTTCCATCTGGAGATGTTTCATTAAATCTGTGTTATATTTCTTCCTGTTTTTAAGATCGTAATAAACCCATTTTAAAACGGCCCGCCAGTAGACGAGCACAGACGACACTTGGATGTCAGGTGACGTGAAATAAAGAATTAGATCTTCTAGTCTGAGATTGACAAAATCCCGATCGCTTACAATTGATTCGAAGTTACGCAAAATAAATTCGTCCACGTGCTTTTCCAGTTCGTTGCTGTTATAAGTGTGACTCAGCTGCTTTATAAACAAGCAATTATTCAGGGTGATGTCCTTTTTCAACGTTTCGAAACACAATTCAGTCAATCCTTCTAGGTGAAGGAGACATGACGCATGCAGCAACGGTTGAGCAGTTTCGACTGCAGGTGACGCCTCCCCTGTATACATGAAGTCGATGCATTGTCTTACAGCTTCTGGCTCCAAATCAATCATTGTTGAATAGCCTTCCCTTAGTTCCTTCGTGTCGTGTGAAAACATCGCACTGAAATATTCCGAGCATGAAGCCAACACAACGCGATGAAGACGAAACGCTTTGTTGTTGACAATTACCGTGAAATCGCAGAGGAAATTATTTTTTCTGCACACGTCCAACGTTTTCAGGGTGGCTATCGCGTGGTGGTTCATTTTTCCGACTTTGAAAACGCTCATAGTTATAGCTTAAAATCTGAAAAAAATGATAATGGAGAGTTCGAGAGACATATTGTGGTTTATATAAGATTCAATGCTATCGGATGTATTGAATTTATGAAAAATTACTTGGCATATACCATATGAAGTGTGAATGTGATTCAAAAGTTGAAAACTTGATTTTGACACAAAATACTGTGTGCAGTGTCAGTGTCTTACAATGGCTCTAGAGGAATTTTTCGTTTCTGTGTATTACTTCAGTGATGATATCGGTTAATTATTTTTGACCGTGACTCCTGTGATTTACTGCTTATTTTTAGTTTTCGGCCTACTTTCAGGAACCAATTAATAACGTACGCCGAGGTGCCACTATAATACTAAATCTCAAATTTTGATGATATTGGCTTTACACCAGTACTAATGAACTCGTGGACTTTCTATTATCATTTGAAAACGAAAAAAAAACTCCGGGCGTAAATATGAATAATCTGTAATGCGTCAAGTGTAAGACATATACTTCGGTCTTGATATACCGTTTTGTCCCGTGGGATTCCACGCAGAGACACTTCTATACCCGATCAAATACTAACCTGCTCTCAATTATTACGAATTGATTTCGGTTTCTGAATTCCAATCGATTTCGTGCTTGTAATGAGCATGAATCGGCGCCCAAGGTACAAAACAATTCACTCATAAGCAGAATAAATAAACAGTGCTGTTTATTTCATCAGGTTAGAATTCGTAAAGAAGAAATAGGATTGAAAAAAAAGGTCTGGTAAATCATCAAGAAGTTATGAAAAAGAAGAGCAGTTTCATCTGGGACGCCTTCTGTCGGTTAGTTTTTCTTACTTGTGTCTTCGATTTAACACGTACAGTAAACACTCGATTTTCAGACCCCCGACTTACTTAACTACCATCAGCACGTTATCGATAAGCCATTATTACAAGATCTTGATTTCCAAGATTGAATCATTATAATAATAAAAACTGTGAAAAGCTTATTCGATAAACTACTGTCTAATCTTGACCTCCCCGGTCGTGGTGGCAAGTGGGATAATCTGTTGCACGATCATGATGAAAGGAAGCACGATAACAATGATGTGATTTTGGAATGATATATATTTACATAAAACCATTTTGAATGCTAATTGGCAGTACCGGAGTTCATAAATCATATCATACCCAAAGATGAAAATTCAAACCTCGATTATGCCAACTTTTTGCGTATCTGATCACGCGCCGGTCCCAAAGCGTTCGGATAATCGAATATTTACTGTACTTCTTCCTACCCCGAGTTACCATATTTTCTCTAGCCTACAAAAAAACTAAGAAAAATTTATTTTCCCTAAACTCACGATAGCAGAAGCTAAACCGGAGGTTCTGCACCTATTTTGTTTGATATGAAAAGGAATTTGCTTCAATTCATGATTCAGAACTGATGCTAGCATCACCACATAGCTAAAACTAAGTCAATCTCTCACACAAACTACCTAGATTCTAGGACCTAGAAGATATAATGTTACCGATTTGCACACACACGAGATACATTCATAATATGTATGTATGTATGTTGGCTGAATTGCTAATTGCTACGCTACTCTAGTCAATTCTGATAATTCTGATTAATTAATAACATGTTTTGGAGCTTCTAGACTTCGAGTAAGAGCTCGAACAAAGAACTCCGCTGAAACAGAGTTGTGCCTGAGAGTAGAGTATTAGTTTAAGATCGTTTCTTCAGTGTTGTTCAAAACCCTCGAATGAATTGAACAGCTGCAATATTGTTGTATTCGTTACTACGCTAAATAATAAGTCTTATAATAATGCATTACGGAATACTGACGCACGCAGAAGACGGTAGCTGATCGTCTGAAGAATGGTCGAGATATTTCAATGCTCTGACCGAAAAGGTTAATGATACGTAACAGCTTGTATTCTTATTAGACCAAGCGGTGGACTAAAGATGTTTGTCTATCTATGTGAAATGTGATAACTATCTTATTATGTAAATTACCGGTAAAAGCTCTCGCTCCTATTTGAACAATCCATGGCATAAAAAGTAATGATTCGTCCTCTACCACTAAGTATCATCGAACCTAGTAGAGTAATATAATAAACAGTCGTTATAACGGACTAATAGCGACACAGAGGATTCTTTGACAGAGTGATACGTATTTAGCACGCCTTGTCAATAAAATTAACCATACTAAAAACAACCACCCATACAAGACAAAATAATCACAAAATAAACATATACATAGGAAGATGAATGTAAACCAGCACTACCTTGCAATGTCTGTTTATCATACAGCACAGTACAAAATAAACAACCAATAAACATGGAGGCCATTGGCGGGAAATACCTGGTCGCTCAATGGTCTGCGACCCGAATTCAGTTCACGCCCAAAAAAATATATCTGCATTATTAAATCCATGGTTACGTATGTTGTAACGATAGTTTACTGGTCTGTACTATATGACTAATGATATGGTTAATGCCCTGTTTCTCTTGATGTAGGATTAGAGTTAGCATCATTTATGTAAAATAGCTGCTGGTCATTCGTAATAATAATTAAATTTCAAATGCGCTGACGACAACTCCTCATCGTCATTCTGCATTCATAATTTGATCGATTATATCGAAGTTTTGAAAAGTATACTTTACATATTTTCTTTCAATTTTATTTAAATATGACTAGACGAATCCCACAGGAATATCGATGGGAATAAGATGATGAAGGACCTAACGAAAAGTAACACAGTAATGTATTGTTACCTCGCAAAATACGTCATATATTCGCGAATTGCAAGCTCATTACAAATGCAAGTGCAAGAAAACAAACTGTTGATTATAAATAAATCATTTCCTCGTTGATGACGTGTTTTTCTGGTCACATGATAACTATGAGAATTACAGTCCATTCGAGGGCCTAGTCACCTAGTGTATATTGATTTCAAGGGCCAAATCTATCGAATTAGGTCTAGGAACTAAGGGTACGCAAACGTCCGTTATACTGAGGTTCGAAAGGAGAAAAAAGGTAGACACTATCGGACATATACTGGAAAGCAAAAAGTAGTCCCACCCCATAAAGTCGCATCTTCTTTACCGAATCCGATCCTTCTTCATGTACTGCTATTTACAAAGCCTTAACCCTGTTCGATATATGGCACTTGTCATCAAAACTATTAGTAATGCATCGATCCCTAGTAATATATCGTGTAGATAAAAATGGTTCAAATAGAGGAGGAAAGCAGCAAAAAATACATGATATACAGATTACAGTATCATCATGTTCCGTGTGTGGTTTCCTTCGCTATATCGGATATGGTATCAGTATTGAATCTCGATAAGACACGAAAATATGGTATGAAATATGTTGAAGTGGATCGCTTCCATAATTGCGTTATTTCCTGTTCTACATCTAAGCGGAAGTCATGTAACTCGTGTTACCATCTATCATTTCATCTTTTACCTGCACGTCCTAAATGACTCTGCGTGACCTCCTGTAATGAATTACTCACTAATCACTCGTGTGATGACGCAACGCATTTTCAGTAAGTCACCCGTCCATCTCTGAATCACCACGATACCACGATACACGTGTTTTTGATTTGTTTTGAATAATGATCTGAATAAATTGGACCTCTGACGTTTCCATAAGGTGATCTGCGAAATGTATTATTCAAATGGAAAATGAGTTTCATAATTATGCGCAGTGCACATCGGAGCTGATGAATGGAAAGATAACATGGTGATTTAAAATGCATTCCAATTCTAATACAATACACTTCCTACAGGGTATTAATTGCCTGTTTTTGACTTCCCAATCAATTGCTTCTGCATGACTTTTTGCTCGCGTGCACATTATTTCAAGAGCAAATAAATTCCTTTTTTGTTAAACTAAAAAAACATCCATGCTGTAAAATTATTTACTGTATTCAGCTAACTGTGATTGACGTTTTACACTATACATTATACACAATTCACTTAATGAAATATGAACTATAAAATACTGTGATAACAGTGTATCCTATTTTGTACTGAAATTCCCTAACTTTGATCAGTTCATAGTACTTGGAAAAGAGTGAGTCGGGTTCGCCGTAGAGTGCTAAGTTCATGCCAACGAGTTGTCAAGACATTGAATTACGCCGATATAGGATGTACAGCTAACGAAGATTTCCCTTTAAAATAAAGCAAGAAAATTCTATCGCAAGGCTTTCGCTATTAGAAGCGATTAATGCAAATCTTTTTGCAGCACTATGAAGAGTTAATCAATATCGAGATATGTGTTGGGTGCCTTTAATAATGGATGAGTATTAGTTCAACAAGAAAGGCGATAATAGTCACTATATAGCCTAAATTCCGGCACTGGAATTATATATTCCTGGCCATTAAGGATCATAAGTTTTCAAACACCGATTAAGGTATTCATCATAGGTAGGTGTAACACATAAATACTGCAATCGCAACCTGCAAATATGATCGGAATGAATGTCGATGAAATTTACTGTGCTTTTCAGGGATTAGTAGTTTCGGGCTTGGTTTCGAGTTGATGTGCGGTTGTATATCGGGTAGAATTGAAAAAATAAAATGTTTCCACATATTCTATATTCGTTGTTCAATCGCCTCACATTAAAGAACATTCGGAGTAGTAGAAAAAAATAAGCACATCCTAAATGCCGTTTGGATCAATTGAAAAGTATAGCATGAATACTTTCCCTTGTAATTCTGTTCACAAATTCATATTTATCAAACAATAAAAGTATTTTCATTGATTCATTAGCATTTATCCCATCAGACCATTGTGATTATTTAAATGTATTCAATTGAGCGGCGTATGTAGGTCATTTGTCAATTGTATTTTTACCTTAGTCTTGTGACGAAGTTAATGAAACTTCAGGCTAAGATTTTTAACTCGAATAATGTTTTTGCAGATGAACTTTTGGGAACATCCGTGTGATCTCTCCACTACATCTTCAAAAGTAATGAGTCTGCATATTAAGCTCTTGGACACACCCTACACCACCAGAAAGAGGTATTTTAAGATTCTTTATTTCTACTACAAGTGAAAACGTAAAACCTTTATATGTTCAAAAAATTAGGCGGTATTTCATATGTTGAACTTGAGCAATATGGTATTTGATGTTCTTTGATGTACTCTAGTGTATCACGATTTGCTTAGAACCGGATAAGGCTTGCTTTCACTCTCGCAAAACACAGCATCCAGTTCTTATTCTTCATGAAACTGTGCGGTGTTCACAAGTTATGACTAGTTTCGTACTGCCTTAATCCGTGATAGGACCCCTCTATGCTCCAAGTGCTCATATAAGTATACTTCCTATAAGAAGTTCCTAAGATAATAATTGTGTATTGATGTAAAGCATAGCATACTCTGTTACCATATGCTCGTGAATAGCTTTCCCGTCGAGGATTGTAAGTTAGGCTATAGAGTATATTTATAATCTATAATCTGTCAATGGTTCAATTAAATGTAAAGTATTGCAATATTTCAACTAACCTTTCGAATTACTACAGTATTACTTTAACTATACTGAAGTAATATAGACTGTCGTTGTGGGAACTTCGTGATTAGGAACCCAGTTTGAATTTTATGTTAATTGAATGCATTCAGATTCTCAGTTGTCTCATAGGATTAAGAATAATTCTGAACAATAGACATACATTGTCGGAGGTATACATATATACTGTATGCTCATTGTTAGAATTTTATCATGACTGCATTTGCATTACGTTATATACCACGGTCTCAATTTTCCCGAGATCCGGTAGTGGTTATGTCTATCTTTGAGATACGTGAATACGCGAATAGGAATTTTCAGTATTAGGTGCAGCAATTTTGCACAGTTTTCCATTGCTTGAGAAGGAGTCCTTCAGAAGAAGGTTGAAAGAGAGAGTTACAGTCAAGCATATCCACATACAGCATTAAGATCAGATAATAGTGTTGTTCCCAGGGACATTCTGGCTTTGATTTATCGACCTTTCTTGTAGTTATGTCGCTTTAACGAAAGGCAATAGGGAGTAATTGAGTCGCATACCGTATTGTACTGCGCTCCACGGGAATTTAGTTTGTAACGGCTCAACCGTAGGCAAAATCCGTGCAGTGACCGCTTTACCTAGCTGTGTTTACATTATTTCACCGTGTACTGCGAGGAAAAAGATTTGCTTGTGCAGTATATGTTAAAAGATAGTGCTTCATAATCAGCTAAATTTAAGTACGCTATTGTACTTGCGTTCGAGGTAGTAGTGCTAAGCATTACAATAAGGCAGCATATGTTTGACTATAGGGAAATTAGAACCATGCATAGCATGGAGTAACAATTGTATATCGTACAGTATAGTATTACATTGAACAAAGGCGTGTCACCGTTAGTACTTTGCATACAATTTTGTAAAGCAGTCGGATAAGTAATTACCACCACTATGAATTCCGCATTAAGACGTATTTGTTAGATTTACCTTCCTGCCTCCGACTGAAGTCTTTATATTACTGTACTTTCATTTTAATTTTACGTGATGTAATAGAGTATTTTAGGCAGTGTTTTTCAGGAAGTCTAAAATTCTTCTAACAGTAAGTTCATATTCAAATCAGCACTCAACTTCGCATGCAACGACTTTTTGCAGCCGTTTCAAGGTTCCTTGTTTCTCTTTTTAATACAACGGTAGTCTTTGGCGCAGGATCATGTTACACGTATTCATATATACATTTCAATTTAATTAAAACTTGAGCTGAGCAGGATATCTGGCTTAGTAATACTTCCTTTCGACTTGTAACGTTGCAGAGCTGATTGTGATAATCGTAGTGTCAAAAATAACATGCTGTTTCACAGTTCATTTTTACCCTAGCTATTATCGTCAAATCAGATAGTGTGCCGTACTTTATGCACACATGGGTAAGAAACGAAATATGTAAGCAATTGTTTTCTATGCCTGTTCGCCCACTGTTAAAAAAGTGAGGGAATTATTAGACATTGTGTAACAGTAATGTGCCTCCTACGGGAATCGAAGGAATCGAATATAATATTGTACCTTTAGTAACCACATCTTCAACGAATATACATCAGTCGATTACTACAGAGATAATTTTCTTTTATTATACTTTAAGCTATTATGTCCAGATTAATATTTGTGACGTAATTGGATATTGCTCTTGCAGGCTTAGAGATCATCGTTTATTGGGTTTTATAGGAAACATCAAACCTAAAGTATTTCACTGATGTGTTTAGTCATAAAAGCTTAGCGTTCATTCAAATAGTATGGGCGCATTTTATATTGATTCATCTGGCATTCCATTCACAATCAAGATTGCATTCATATGGCTTGTATAATCTACATAGGATGTTGTCGCAGAGGTAATAGCCATTCCTACAAGCCTACAACTACCGACAATCCCTATATGACCTCGTTCTGAAAATATGGTCCCGGAAACTATTTGGCTTGTACAATTTGGCTAGCAGTGTTCGTGTTCTCCAAGTCAGTAGTTCGATGGTCTCTCTTTGTGTATGTCAACAGGTTATGTTTAATATCATTTTTCCCTTGTTAGAAACGATTTCAGAACGTAATATATAATCTAGCAGTTTAGGTCTTGCTTCTTGATAAAAAAAATATTACTTTGCAAATACTGTAGTGCTTCACAGTGTGATACAGATCCGTGTGTTTCTCTCGTATAGTTAAGTCAGGGGTTAGCTTATTTCCGGTACACTGAGGAAGTTGTCTCAACTTATTAAATAATGACGATATATATGCAATATTCATTGCTGCAAAGCGTTGGCTTAGCCTGAACCGTGGTTAATCGCAGGTCATGAAGAATGCTTCCCTTCATTGAGACATTAATTATAGATGCGTGATAGCGGCGAAGTCTTCGTGTGTATTCGTGCTGTCGAACTGTCAAAATGTAGTACTTAGCCGAAGCTCTAGTCCAGATCTCATATAGGAGCGGGAAGAACTTGAGACCTAATGCCATGAAGTAATCTATGTCCTTTCTCCTAACAAGTAATGGGGTTGGCAAATACGTAATTTGTTTCCAAACGACTTCCGAAGAAAATCTATTAGTAGATAGAAGGATGTGTTCAATTAATAGACTTCATTGTTTATTATACGAAGTTATTTCGACCTTTCGATATTTTCTTC
>QXVX01000772.1:0-18765 GCA_013436065.1 Halocynthia aurantium | reverse complement strand
TTAACAATGACACGAACGTAAAAAATCAACCAAAGTAAATATTATAATGGATAAGGTTTACGAAACAGAAACGGTTCGCTTTTGTGGTAAAACGAGAACTCTCATTGCTACAGATACAATAATAGGGCGTAAATGGTATATAAGAAAATTTATTGACAGATTAACAGGTGGGTGCAGTTCCGTGGTAGGGTAAATAAGAGCAGGGGTGGCCAACCACTACACTGAAAAATGCGAGAAACGGGTTTTAGTATATCAGTAATTGTAAAAGGGTACAAAATCGCTATGACGCCTGTAAATTGTCCAGCTTGTGCCTAAATCAGGCTCTAAGATGAAAGATCGTCATGCTGATAATTGGAACGCAGGCTAAAACGCATGCCAATGGCAAATGAACAAACTGATTGAGCATCCATCGAAGACAGGAAACAAAGATGTAAATATTTTTTGGTTATGTAACTACTACTCGTGACGTAAGAATGGAATAATAAAATAATTATGATACATTTCACAGACGTATATATCACACGAGTAGATTTAATTGCGGATATTAAAGGGTTACACGCCCTCCATTGTGTATTCAGATCTCGTTAGATAATAATGGTATAAATATATATAATACTTATAACAGCATGCCGCTGCAATTATACAGAAATCTGGCCTTTTTCCGCCGCTGCATTGTCACGTGACCACTACATATACCATACCCATACATTGCGTTTCTACTGAAATCCAGAACATTCTCGATGCTGTGTAATTTTTGGCAAATACTATGTGCCCTACACCCTACAATAATCGGTTCCTGAAAATATCCCACCAAAACCCGCATACCAATGACATGAACTACAAATTAAAGCTTGCAACAGTAACCAATTGAGCCTTTTTGATGGACTAAAAACTCACTGGACTACAAGCGGTTAATTCCTCTTTTTTCACCAAGTTACAAAATAGTTTATATAATGAAATATATACGAATGAAGGGTCTTCATCCTGAGTTTTTTATGACTCATAAGAAATGAAAACATTACAGCATCGTTGGACAAACGACAACGAAATTTTCGCTTAGTCGAGCAGTCTCCGCCGGTGACAAGTTTATTTTTCGTCATCTCAAAACTAGATCTAGTGACAAAGGAAAAAATCCCCTGCGTAGCAGGTAAACCAAACACAATAGGCTACAATCAACGTTGATTCACACTGCTGTGTGTTTACGGTTTAAAGTAACTTCAATTCAATATTTATTTTATATTTTCTTCCCATTTTTCACGTTTGTAGTACGATGCGTAAAGCATGATTTAACTGTTCCATTTTTACGCGTCGCGTGTGAGGGTGCGTAAATTGATACAGGAAAAGACAAACAAAAGAAAAAATCACCTATTATTCCACAAATAACATGTGTACATAATATCAGTCTACAGTCCATAATGTTCATCCGAACATAGCAGCCAGAAAACTCATTAAATCCACATAGCAGAAATAATTGACCTCTGAAAATGGGTTTGAAATGTCATTACAGCGCTTCCAGATTTTCTGTTGTAATTTTGACGTTTTTACCAATCGAAATGTATCAAAGTTTATTTTAGACAATATCTCTATCACGACACATTTGATTTTAAATAACAGCTTATTAATTTATGACCGAATACAGTGATTAGGAATTGGTTACTTGTCTACCAATACTGCCTCGTCAAGAATTTGTACAGACCGAAAACTAAAATGTATACATTTCATTCACCTAAATCTGTTTCTACATAGAGATATATTTCGCTATTCTACGTGAAAATATTGATGTTGTGTTTCTTATAATGTTCCTAAGTTGCCAGTTACCATGCAATTTGAATTTGAAACAAAACAAGCGTTCCCGCTCACCAAATAAATTTAACTTAACTTTTGCAATAATAGTAATAATAATATCAGACAAACAGAACATAGTTACGTTTTGTTGCTAGCGCTGCTAAGCATCACTTATATCATACATGTGCTTGTGTCTGCTAAATAAATCGACTGAACATAGTAGCACTTGGGATGATACCGCAAGTGCACTTGAGTTAACGGGTGGATGCGACACAGATGGGAGGTACGACGATGGGTCCTGTACGGCATACGAATAGTTAATTCTGACATAAGGACGCTTATGAAGATGACACTTGTTATATTTCCACTCTACCGCATAGCACATCGCTATACAACATACAAGGCCGCAATAACATTGAAATATGTAATAATAACTAATCATTCTGTAACAGTTTGTTATAATAAAGAAACTACATGATTTCAATATCGATTGCGCCATGTTATTTTGACCAGTTTAAATAGATTCATGAAACGAGTATTCTACAGATGACCCACTCTATAAGGCGAGGTCAACCCATCAACATCTCGATATTGCTGTAGGCATACATAGGCATATTTATAAAAAGATTAATTATGTGATTAAAGTACTTGCGGTGGACTTATTTATGTAACGTATTCTTTTGGGGGAGGGAGTCGCGAGAAGAGATGAAAAAAGTGGTTTCAAACTGCACTGGATGAAGCTATGGTGAACTATTATCTAACCTGTTGTTATATTCGCATTGTTTGAAGTACATCAGTAAGGCATCTAGTTTAAGATTTGGTTTGAAAAAGACCATTTACCGTAGAGGTAGAAGCCATATAGAAGATTACGAAGAAACCCGAGCTTAGTGTTAGTCTGTCGGTATTGTAGATAGAATGTAGGAATCGGTGCTATTCACGCGCATTGTAAACCTGGGGTGAAGGGAAGGGGGTGTAAGTCTCTTATATCCTTTCTAAATATCAATAATTATTCTATACACATTATATCTTGATAAAATATTACTTATTCATGTGTACTTCATATTCGCTTTGAAGTTCGTACGGTTATTTGAAATTCTTTTTAACTCAAAGAATGTTTTACTAGCATTCAGGCCAAACGTTTCAGAAGAAAACGATACAAAAATATATAAGATATTTTCATAATGTAAAAATCACTTCATAGTTCATGCAGTAAGTAAAAATTACTGTCGAAGAATCAGATGTAGATACAATAGCTTCGCAAACCAGCACGTGCGGTATTTTTGTAATATGTGAGTTGATACGGTCAACAAGGTGCTTGTAGTTCGTATTATAATAACAATGTACTGTTGACTACTCGTATCTTTTATAATAAGAAGACATTATATAGTTTCAAAGCCTAGTAAGCTATGATGCTGAGTTGATTGCTATACTTTAACGCGAGTTACGCCAGAAATATGTCTCAGGACTATAGGTAGTAACTTCTCGAGTTGCTTCACTTTTCAAGCTTTGTAGTGCATCCCATGAAAATTATTGATAGTATTTTATCTTTAAATAAACTTCAATGAAACCACGCTAATTACCGTAGTAGTTTATGGCTCTCATTTTGAGCCACGTTTTTTTCCTGGGCCACAACCTTTTATTTTTTTTTAAATTACCACGGAGTACTGTGCTACTAGCTCTTTTACACAAAAAAACGGCCTTTGTTATACGTCAACATATTCTACATTTTTTCATCGCCGAACAGTAGGTGCTAATCTAACAATGACTGAGTAACGTATCAAAAACTTTGAGATGTTTATCCCTAAGCATATTTGCAGCGGACCTCCTTTGACTCACAGAATAATAGCAAGCTCTCAAAGCGCATTAATTTCTCAAATAAATCTGGCATGAATCTAAGTAAACATTCGTAATTTAAATCCCAATTTTATAGTTTCAGAATCCGAAAACTTTCATGGAAAAATAATATTCGCATCCAACATTAGGTATACGTGTAAATGCATAAATATTTCTGCTCCGCGTTTACCATATTTTATAAGATATTCGATTAAAATCTTCATAGAAATCTGAGATGAAGTTAAAACTGATCCATCAATAACAGTTTTTGGTCATTCGGTAAATTACGAACCCAACTTCTGTTGCGAAAAGCAAATATAACCTCGCGGGTGAAGTACTTATCGGTATTATAGACGGAAAGATCTTCATCGATATAGACCGATTGTATCTGTGATCTGTCAAACTTGAAAAACGTGTTATAGTTTATACTTAAGAGCAATGATACTGTTTTTGCCAAAGAGCCAAAGCCAAAAATGAACGCAGACAATAGTTACTACTCTATCGAGATCTTTCGAACTATTGAAAATAGCTTTATTTTGTCGAATGCTGCTATGTAAATGGATATATTTCACAATTACTGATAAGCGCCAGCCATCTCGTAAAAAGTTGAATTTAACCATGTAGATTGTAGACAGACAGATAGTTAATTAGTTTTATATGTAGGTTAGCACAAAACGCACATCGAGAATTTTTTTTTTAAATGTCGCTATAATGACATTAGAAAAAATCTTAAAACCCAATTCAGGTTCATGATGATATGTTCAAAATCCATCAGACGTTACGACGTTATAAATAAGTCAGAAGCGATGATTTGGGCAAGCTTAGGCGTGTATTACTCAGTTTTATTGAAATTTTTCGTTTTGTTGACTGTTTGGATACAAAGCATGAAGATATCTTTAGTAATTTAAGAAAAAAGGATTTAATCTTAAATCTGTGCACCATTTGAACGAGTAGGAAAAGTTAATGAAAGTTAAGTTATTGAAATAAGCGATAAAGAGGCATTTGAGATAGCCCTGGCCTTTCCCAAGCTTGTCATTTCATCTTGCTCTGTATAGGTATTAATTATTTCGCGAGAAAATGGCAAAGTATAATTTTCCAGCTTCTTTATATTGATTTTTTTTTATTTATCCGAAAAGATAATCAAGGTAACGCATGAAGGTTTTCTCGATTCAATTACAATGTACCCAGAGAATGTTGTTTGAATTGGTCCTAATTTTATGCGGGATAAAAAAATTAGTTTTTTTGTTTAGAAATATAAATAAAGTCTTGTGATACGCTCAATATCTCTATATATTGTCTGTATTGTACTCGGTAGCGATTTAATTAAGCTGACAACGTGGTTTACTCGTCTACACTGTCCAGTATTTACTATGTGCACCACACACCCGTATGTAACTCACAATTTATGATTGCCTAGGCCTAACAAAAGAGTAGCTTAACGCACATAAAAAAAACTTGTACGAATCGCATTACATGAATGGGGGACAATTCTTCTCTCCTATCACCAGCAGGGTGAGCAATCTTTTCCAACAACTGTGAAATTATTTACCCCATGGTAATATTGATCCAGCGTATACGCACAGTATGCTCAAGGTGGAAATTTCAAACTTAATATCGACGAGAAAACATGGATAACAATAGAAAGCCAGTTATGCGATCAATATTTGTAGAATGTGAGTTTTTTTAAACGTTTTCAAACATCTCCCACAGCTGACTAGACTGCGTAATTTCGATTTGCTCATTCTAATGTAGGGGATTGCGTCACATTCATTTTTTTAGCATGGGATGACAGAATCGAGTGGTAATCATCACGTAAACAAATATAATTTGGCTCTTTGTCACAAAGAAGACGTAATTAAACCGAGCTTACATGGGTTCAAAATTCTTGTGACCGACTTCTTAATGCAGATTCTTTTCATAGCTAGGTAAACAAGTGCACTTTGCAAGCATAGCGAAGTGTGTGTAGGAAGGTGCAAGAGAGTGTGAGCGAGAGAGAGAATTGTAAGCACGCAGAATTAAAGCACCAGAAGTAGATTCCAATAGTATTTAGGGGTGTGAATAACAACCTTGATTCATTATACTATACTTAAATTCACGTGCAGTAATCGGCGTTTTAGTATTTAAACGCTACGAAATTAATGTTTGCTTCTGCATGTATGGCGTAAAACGCATTTCTGTAACTAGTTAGAGGTCCAGGCATAATTCACTAAAAATCAAGCTGTCTATGTAGAGATGTATCATGATTTTTAAATGGACAGTGTACATAGGCAGGAATGTAGTAGAATCACAAAAATTTTGCGAGAGCTGGGAGATTAATCCGTATTGCATCCATACCTTAGCCGCATTAAAGACTTCAGGAATCTACTAGATGGTTTTGTTTGCTGGAACTAAATTGATAATCGATATTTTGAATAATAGCCAAACGCAAATATCGCCCCTGGAGTATTTTAGAATAACGAGTAAAAATTGCATCTTATTTTAGATTAAACAAATTAAAAGAACTGGTAAATATATGAAGTAACCGTTTTCGTTTACCTAACAGGTTTGATTGTTGCTTGTTTCAGCTTCCTTATAATCACATGGCACTTGAAAGAGTGATAGAGTGAAGTAATTGGAAGTTGTGTATTTTATGCGAAGTATTTCACCTTCCACGATTTTGATGTCGTTCTACAAAGTCACACTTGCGAGGAATTAAATTTTCTGTTGTCTTTAGCTCGCGTTATTTTTGAGTAATTTCAATTTTTCCCACTATAAAGATGGAGTGGAATCATTTTCGGGTTCGCTCTCAAAGCACTCGTAAATAAACGTTGTTTTGTTGTGCTAGTGGAATATGAGGTGGGAAAATCTTGCTAACAATGCAGAGGTGTACTCAACAGGTGTATAGTCACGGCTGTAGAGAGAGATTTTGGACAAAGGTGATTCCATATATTCGCCGATTACAGTTTACTGTTTACAGTCGACTTGAACGCGTTAGGAAAACGGTACTTAAGAAGTCAGAAAATAATACCGGACAATGGAATGCTACAACCGGTCAGAGGATATTTGTTTAGTTTAGAGAAACTTGGGGGTTTAAAGAAAACAAACGTAGCCAATAAACTTCTCAAAATTCGCCCCAAGAAAAATAAAAGACTATGTCACAGGTGATCGGAATAATTTTAATCGGAAGATTGTTTGTTGGAATTTAGTTCGGGTTTATGCTTCGATTTGGAGTATCATGTGGTTGTGTTGCATTTTAGGAATAGAAGTGGGGATTAGAAAAAATAGAATGGATTTAACATTATATACGTTGGGTAGCAAAAGAGGAAACACAAGATACCAAGGTAGTCTTAAGCGTAAGCCAGTTATCCAAACCCAATTTTCTGTTTCTTTGAATGTTTAAGATACTTTGAATATTTTACAGGAAAATCTCAGAGTTCAAAATTTGATATATACAGCAGTTACTTATCAAAAGGACGGTCAAACATAGGTCATTGTTATGGCAACATGTGCGGAAGGAAAGCCTTTTCGTAACAGTAATGATCACAGCTCTCTCAGTGGCTCTAGCTCACCAGCCACGGATGAAAACGACCATTTTTCCGCGATGCTAAGCGATTCTTATGTTAGCCCTTCGGAAGAGTTTACCCACGGATTCCAGTACTACGCAGATTCGCCTGAAACTTTCGGAATGGATGAAAGCAGCAGGTCGCCTTGTTCGAAAGAAAAAGATGTAATGATGTCGTCGGTTACCAGCGAATCGATTCAAATATCAATGACAGAGACACCGAAGCAACAGTCTTCTAAACATCGGGAAAAACATTACGAAACTATGGACTCAGCAACGCTGTGCTTTACTGACGACGATCAAGATGATAACCATATTGCACCGTTGTACATTACCCATAATTCACCGAAAAACTATCCGATAACTGGAGAACGAACTCCCCTACCCGATATTAACTCTTTTATACGAGATTCCAAACCTTACGTCGGCATCGAATCGACAAACTGCACGAGAACGAGGATATTAGAAAATTCGCCATCGTGTCTAAGCGTTAAGACGGAGCCCGACGTGTTTAACTCTGCGGGAGAAGCGTCCCCAAATTCAGACGAATTTCGAAAAGATGGCGCCTGGTTATTTCCACAAAACAGTAATTGCAGAAGTAACCCCTGTCTTTTAACGTACACGACTCTGACCGGACGAAAACCACATTCCCTATCTGATTCTTCGATATGTTGTAGCAGCAAGAAAAGTGAGAATGGCATGAACGACTATTTTACGACAATTGGCCAGGATTCTGTCTTATCTTCCTCTTTCCCGCGAACATCCGCCAGCAAAAACACAGAATCCGCGTGTCTATCTCCCGAACTGATTCGTGATAATTACAACTTTAATGAAAGTTACAAAATATTTAAACATCCCATCTTGACGGACCCAATTCCTGCCGAACACGATCGCGGCGACCATTTGTGTTCGCTGGAGGAACTGAAACTAAATTATTTCATTCCGGACGAATATTATACGGAAGAGGAATTAGAAAAGGCGATAGAACGAACTGATATAATTCAAATCAAACATTTGACGCCGTCACAGACAGAATTTTTCCCAAATTCACCAGTACTCGAAAACACGAAGGACAATCATTTCAGTACAAACGGTGCCGTTTTTAACATGTCACCCGTTGGGGAGTACACGTGCAAGCAAGAACTGTTCCCCGATCGCGAAGAGAAAACCCTGTGTACCTTAGACTCATATAGGGGCGAATATCGCGTCAGTGATACGCCGCATCATGTAAAGCCCATAATTTTGCCAAAGACAGAGCCAAATGAAGGATTGATTCTAGCGAACGAGATTGAAAACGGAGATCTTAATAGGACTGAGACAAGTATTGCAGTTAGAGACGATCAATACAAATCACATGAATTTGTTGAAAATTGTCTACCGGCATCGCCAAACGAAACATCTTTAATTTTTACGTATGACGACAATCGTTCAACTTATTTAGATCTGGAGAACATGGACGACATGAAGACTTTAATTTTGAAGGAAGTTGCAAAAGATGTGGATGCAGCGTGTTCAACTTTAAGTCTGAGCCCTGGTAAGTTTATCTTTATTTCATTCCTAGTACTCGCTAAACAACATGACTTTTTGACAACAGTTTGGTGATTCAATAGAATAATCTTTGAGATATAAGTAATTCGAATGTGCATATACATTCGTCGTGTCTCAGAAATATCTAATGGTCATTATAGTGACTGCTCGTTTACGAAAAACGAACTTTCTTGGAATGAACTTTCTAAAATATAATTTCCATTTAAACGGTTACGTAACAGTAAGTACAGAGCTACCCTCTTACATTCAGAAATTCATGAGCGACTGAGAATATTCATTTAAGTACTTGTACTCCGGAAACATGAAGTAGAACCTTGCAGTCTAATGGCGAGGCATTTCAAAGCAAAAATAATATACTACTATCAGAGCACGATACTTTACTTTATCCATGATATTATACATGGAATATGCAGAGGAGTTAAAGGGTACTTGATTCGGTTAGTGAGAGTGAAGGTATTAGTTTTGCATCTGACACTTTAGAATGGCAACAGTCTCATAAGCCCTGGTGAGATGAAGCAGATGAAGTGCTTTCATGATTCATGTGAAAGTTGTTCGATCTTTCAAAGTATAAGCTAAACGTCTGTTTGTTTAATACATCCAGTACAGTATGAAACATTTATAACACTCGAACTTTAATGCCAATTGGAAAAGAATACTGAATAGCAAAAACTCCGCTTAAAAATATGCTTTAACATAACAATAGTTTTACAGTTTGTAGTTTCTTTCATACGTGAATATGATATTTACCATGTATTACCGTGTGATTGTCACTAAACACAGAACCGACGTGTTGGACGGAAGATGAAGTACAAAAATGGATAACGTGGATCGTGAATAGAAATAAACTTCCACCACTAAACGCCTCACTGTTTCAAGTAGACGGCTGCCAACTTTGCACAATGACAGAATCAGAAATGCGATCTTTAGCTCCTAGAAGTGGCGATATTTTGCATGCTCATTTGGAAATTTGGAGAACAGGTAACGGATTTCAATACGTTTCTCACTAGAGAAAAAGTTTATTAACATATGCCTAACGCAACTACCGGGTCTGACAAGAGAAGGGAACGGGGTAAATTTAGCACGGGTCATGATTATGAGCGGGGCCCCGTGGTTGAGGCGAGGGGAGACCCTTTGGTGACGAATATTGACATTATGAAGAGAGAGTGTATTCGTAAAAAAATATATTGTATAGAGATCAAATTCGTCATGTAGACGAACGACTACATGTATTCACTTATACAGTATTACGAAATTAGCAATCTATACACGGACCTGCCAACGACAGTCTAAATAACATGAGAAATCTATTTTACGCAGTTGTGGAAGCAAGAAGCAAAGATTTGTCGAAAGATTTAGTTTTTGCTCCAACGTCGAAGCACACGCACCAACCAAAGCTATCTTCAAAACACCGAAACGAACACTACAAAACCACCCGACCGATTAAGAAACCAAAATTAGAAAGTGGAAGCGGATTCAGCGTCTATCCGTCTCCAGTAGGGTCACCAACAGAACATGTCACTAGCCCAAATTTCGGATTCACACACGCGGACATATCCTCACAACGACATGAGAATGGATTCCGCCAGATAAGTAAGGATATTTTTGGTATATCAATTGGAATTTGTGCTACTGTTCTACAATGACTTGTGTTTGGTGTTTTAGAAAAAGAAATGATCTGTGGGACGACAGGGCTGAGCGAAGCAGTTCCACGAGATGAAAATCCCATAACTATAATGACTCCTAACCATACTGCAGGAATTCATTTATGGCAATTTCTGAAAGAGTTACTACTACAGCCCCTGTCTTACGGACAATATATACGATGGATTGACCAGGAACGCGGTGAGTGTAGAAAATAGATTTCCATTCAAAGCCTAAACTACTCTGAAGCACGGATAAATATAGCAGTCACTTATTTTCTCAGGAATATTCAAGATCGAAGATTCGGTTGAAGTAGCAAGATTATGGGGTATACGAAAGAACCGACCCGCTATGAATTACGATAAGCTAAGTAGATCAATCAGGCAGTACTATAAGAAGGGGATCATCAAAAAGACAGAGGTATCGCAGAGGCTGGTTTACCAATTTGTTAAACCGATCGTGTGAACAATATTTTGACTACAGGAGCCGAAAACAATGCACCCAATAATTATCCCAGGCAAACATTGAAAACCCTGTGGTCCTACGTGAACTTGAAAATCAATCAGTTTTCTAGGCCATTCCTGGCAAAAATACATATCCAACAGAACATGAACACATCCAAGGTGTTGTCTATCCGAATTACCCAGTAATTTTCAAGTTCTTACCAAAACAAGAGTAAAAAAATACTTAGTAACTAAGCCAAAAAAGGCAGACTTTCTTCAACATCCATTTGCATGAGATATTATCACTACTTTTAACAAATAGCTTGAGTGTGCACTGTGACTAGTTGAAAATTCATTAACCGTTAGCCGGTTCAAAACGTGTTCGAATGCGAAAAACATTCGCTTACTCTAACCTGCAGCATAACTCAATGTACGGCTCAAGAGTCCGCTGATGTTTTCGCCTACAGACAGATGACTAAAGTCATAAGTTATTACAATATTGCTTGAGAAGTTCGTTGTAACGAGGAGATTGAATTCTTTACGAGAATCGTATGTTTTACGAGATGAATGGACTGTATTTTTTATCATATTTAATACGATTTTAATACCGATATCTGCTGATTGCTTTATATTTAAATATGGAATAGTTCCAAATTGACATGCCAAGCAGCGATTTAATATTACACTGTTATATACAATTTAATGTTTTATAACCTACTGTTATTCTACCAACACTATCACATTATTGGTTCCACACATGTATAGATATTATTTAGTAATATATTCTTTTTCTTTTGGTATAGTTAGTTTATCAAAAAAAACTTCATTTTGTAAAATTGAATAAATCTATCTATCACGGGTCGAATTTTTGCTTGAAATCCTAAGATAAATCGAGTACAAGTCCAGTAGGGATAGAAATGCCCGATCAAATTCGCATCGGGTGTAATTTTTTTCAGTTCGGACCCTTAAATGTGAAATAATCACACTCCACCCACTCTTGCAAAAATTTTTGAAAAAGCTAAAGTTTTTTCACAAAAATGTATAATATAAATACTGAAGAGTTTATTTTAATAGTTGCAACATGTAAATGAAAAGTAACAAAATACGAGCCCACTAATACCGAAACGTGTAATTAAAGGAACAAACGTTATACTTGAAATTTATAAGATATTTCATCGTTTAATATAGGCCTACCGACCGCTATAGGGATTGCATCAGTAGAAGTCAATCAAAGAAGAAAAACTAACACATCAAACGGCCACTTTGATTTAGAAAGTGAAAGATACGAAACAAAACATCGTGAAGGAAGAGTTGGATTATAATACAACTAAGTATATACATTAAGGTACACAAGCGACCAATCTCGGGCTGGGATTTAGGCAAAGCTAAAGAGTCCCAATTCAAAAATTTCATCGATACCAAAAAAAACGGACTGAATTGAAGCAAAATATTTCATCAACCCAACAATTATTGCCTACCGAAGGCAATACCAAAACATAAGACAGAACACCAGAACACAGTAAAGTTGATTCGTTCCATGAAGTACACTCGTAAAGTGGATACGTTTATGATCAATTATTTTCGAGATGTAGTTGGACTTGGACTTGATGTCGAAAGAGTAACGTCCAGAATTACGGTAGAAAATTCACTTATCTTCCAACAAGAAATTTCAGTGATTTTTGAAATCGAATTTGTTACCTACAAAATACGAATCAGAAAAGGAACCCGCTAATAGAATATTCATTTATCAATCATATCAATTAATTTTTAAACTGTTACTTGATCGACCAATGTTTTATCCCGTAAAGATGCTGCGGCAGTTACCAGCGCAGCTGATGATAATACAAGATCGTTCATAACCTCGAAAAAGTTCCTTCTGGAAAAGTTTTGAAACAAGACACTTTAGCAAGAACAATTACACTGCCATCAGTTAATTATACATACATTGTCAGGGTATTACTTGCGGCGAAAACGGTTGCTGACGCGATAGCGGGCAGTTTGCACAGTTGAGAGAAAATAGTTGATCGAAAATAATAGAACAAATCCAACAGCTTTATGCAAATGGAATAAAGTTCTTTGCGGAGACAGTGCGGTTCTGAAGGTAAATACGAGGTATATTCACAGAAGCATCAGCACAAAATCAGTCTACTATACACTTAACTACAGTAATTTGCAAGGTGATCTCAAAGATAAATATTGCATGAATATATTTTGTTATTTAAATCTTGTTCATTGTTAGAATTATTGAGATTTCGAAATCCGTAGGAAAACTAATCAGGGAATTGAAGTGCATAGGGATTGCATTCAAGAGGAATTGAAGGTATGTTTCTCTGTCAGAAGTTCCCGCTTTGTCTTCTTTCACACAAATTATCATCGGATCTACACACAACCCATGGTAATGAGCAGTGACGTTTTGGGATACTGGAAATGTTTACAGAAGCAATCGCTATTTTATAATAATAAACATTTGCTCTATAATAACGTCCCCAACGGTACGGGTACATCGGTATCGCGCACGTGCAAACTTGCAAGATTATTGAGGTTCATTCTGTATATGTCGATAGTCATATGTTAGCAAAGTTACTGGCGAGAAATTGAATAATTTCGAAATCGCATTCGGCTTGGTAAGGTAGTAAATCCACTCCGCATTTTGCTATCAGATCTTAGTAGTCTACAAAGAAGTGCCAAGACGCAGCAGTCACAGGAATCTCCGTTGCTACCACAACAAATCTAAACAGTGGAGGTCCAACACAAAGGTACCATTAAAATCCCAGCATTGACCACAATGCCAACGATTCTATCTATCGTTTGCTGATGACTATCACCAACTTAACTTGTTGATTACACATATTTACTATTGAACTTGTCGCGACAGGGTGCAATCAGAGAAAAGGGTGACTACAGATTATCAGAGTTAGTAAGTTAACTCCACAAACATCCAAAAACCTGGTATCTCAATATTGATTCGTGTAATCGATTTGTATACATATTTGCAGTGGAGTCAGGAAAATTTCTGTGTTACGAGTAACTGTAAAAGTAATTCAAATCGGGTGCGATTAAGATCTCTATAATGATTGTTAGGAATATTGATAAAGCGAAATTCAACGACATTCGTTTCCCAGACGAAGAAAGTGCACTGTCAATCACCAACGCCGCGTACACAGTACTGTACTAGGACAATATTCTAGATGGAATGAATAAGATTTGGAATTCTAGATTCAACACACAAGCCATGGTTTAATAAAATGGTAACTGACCTCAGCTACATGTGGAATAGGTTTAATGTGTACTGGGAAAATAGATGGTTAACAAAACTTTATCCTTTCTAAAACAACAATCATCTTTAATATCGACAGTAAATATTGCTTTTGAAATGAAACGTAAATGACATTGAAACCTCATCTGACCAAATGTATTCCTAAGCCACCAAGATAAAAAAGAACCTAGACAAACGTCTACAGAAAAATATAGACACACCAACGCTTTGACTCACTTTCTGTCGTTACACACTGTACGTATATTTTATGTTAAATCATAAGTCCAATGCAAGTCCATATTACAATTTGTTTGGCCTGAAATCGCCAATGAAAGATTTTAAAGACAAAAAAAAACGACAGAAAAATCTAATTTGGTCCTTGGTAAATAATGAGAAACAAAGTACGAATCTTCACAAGAACCTCCTCTCACAAGAACCCAATTTTGACATTACCCAATAAGGATACTTATGATGTCTCGTCCCATCATCTCTAGTCTATTTGGGAAAGGAACAAAAAGATTGTGATTAGTTGTTAGATTTAGTTGCTACGGTGAAATCCTTCCAAATAGATATGTTGCGCATACAAACAATCTTTAAATAACTATCCTTATTTTTCTGAATCCAAAAAAACGGTTTGGTTGGATCTATCGAAATCAACTTATATCAACGATACAATTCGTCTTAAAATTCAATAAAACTCATTCATATAAACACACAATCGGTTTGTTTGAACGACGCCAGGTTGAGTTATACATAGAAGACGAATTCGACATCTTAACAATATCGTATCTAACGCAGAAAAACGTTTGAGTGTGCGTAACCCGGTGGAATAATGTTTACCTTTTGGCAAATAAAGAAAACTTAAAATTCGTACATCACACTTAAAATCTGCGATTGAAAGAAATTGTTATCTGCGGGTTACAAGGTATTTATCATTAATATACGTTACCGTTCAGGGCGTAATATGAAGTCGGAATAAAGAGCATGAGAGATGTGGGAAATGAATTATGTTTAAAGTATATGTGATGTGTCCATGAACACGGGTGGTCATAACCAAGGAATCGTGAGAAATAATACCACGAATACGACAAGCAATGAACTTATACAAAATTTGAAATTTTACGAAGAAAATGGAAATTCTACCCTTCACCATTTTTCATAGTGGATAAGATTTAAACTAAGACATTGAGAGAAATAAGAGTCTGTCGTAAGCCAATATTGGATCCCATTGGATCTGCCTACCAAACTCAAAATAAAACGCGGGAACATCGCCATCTAGCGGATTGAGAAGTGCCAAATTTCGAGAGCATTCTATATAAATTCAGACGACGAACGAAAGATTTCCAAGGCCGTAAATCGAATTAAGAAATATTTCTTCGGAACTACTGATCTACCAGATAACGTTTCCGCGGGAAAAAATTTGAGCTTGTTTACTTAAATACGATTTCTCGCAAATATGACTACGGTACTTTAATGACTTGCTGCCTTGTTAACTTAGGTCTGAGAGGCAATGTAAGCGCTATCGGTATCGTTGAAATGAGACTGGAAGCGTTGAATATATATACAAAATACAACCAAGACTGCTAAGGTTAATTAACGTATCATTTCGAGACTATTCTGACTGCTGTTGCTGTCTGTTTCGTCTCATGGCAATAATAAGCTATTTTACTAGCGTCGAAAATCTCGCGTTGTGCCTGCGTCTATCTGAAATTCTCATATCTTCATGTATAATATAAACCCCGATATTTGAATAATTTCGGAGGCAAGAAATGCATAATATATTCGAAAAATTACTGTACTGTGTTTTACTTACTGTACTGTACTACTGTCCTTCTAGTTTGAATCTTATCTTAGGAAATTTTTACATTACATGGTTCTAAATATTACACATAACATATGCTGCAAATTACTCAACAATTTTACACATGTAGTAGAAGCAGAAAGGTTACATACCGAGTAGTCCAAGTAGAACAGCAACATATGGATATAGGGATGGAAGACTATGGATGTGATAATCAATGGATTTGAGAATCCTCATCTCTGATTTCCATAAAACCTCTTTCTTGTAATGATGACCATTCTCATTCAAATATTGGCAAACTCTGTTTATAGTAATGGTCTAAACACAAAGAATAGTAGAGATGATATCACATGATATGGATGTTCACAGTTGAATGAATTTTCTGAAATAATGTGGAAATTTACAGCGATTACATAAGAGCAAAACAGGGAACACGAATGTGACGTAACAAATTTTGATATATGCCTATAAGATCTTCCCCGTCATACAGTAATTTTGTTAAAGGCTTATGTAGGAGTTTCTGTGGGACGAGGCTTACACGGGAAACACTGGATTGCTCTACTAGTACAGTATCAATATATATACAGATTTGGGTATTCAAATATCGGATTCAAAAATTCAGCATTCATTAAAAGTTGTTAAATTTTGCAGCTCCAAGCAACTGGTCATAAACATGCACAAATAGACAGTTCGTTATCTTATATAAATATATAAAAGGAACCTACCTCGTAGTGGGAACAAATTTTGCTCGCGATCATTATACAAGTGCATGCTCTCAATTCCATTTGTCCTTTCAAGTGTGCAACAGTCCTCCTCCATTCTCTCTCAGCTGCACTTAGCCAAGTTTTATTGGAGGAGCTGGAAATCTTCTTATTAACATTAGCGTCTGAATCTCTACAACAGGAGGAAGTACTGGAGTTTGTCGAGCTTGTGCAAGATGATGGGGTCGCAGAACCGAGGCACTTTTCGTTGATGATGGCGTGAAGTTGCGAAATGAGACAGGACATAAACCTATATAATGTCGAAGATGAACATTACTGAATTTTTTTTAATTTTATATGAGCTGACCTGTCAAATATCTCCAGAGAAGTGTATTTGACCTCATCATCCAAATTCCACTTCCCACAAAGCATGAAGATGTATTCTATGTATTAAAGAAATAATATGGAATCAGAAGTTTAAGGAATAACTGTCGTCCTATGGACCAAACAATAGATAATCAAGTCGCCGAAAACTCGGCTATTACACAGTTGGAGTTCTATGGCAAAACTAGATCAATCATACATAATTTGAAATCAATGATATTTGAATCGAGGTATTCCAATATTGCATAACTACTACAGAATAGTCGTCCCAGCGAGGAACTGCTCATCTCTACAAAGAAAAAATTATTGATATAAGGAACCGTGCAATAGGTGAAGGCCTCTAATAATCAAATTACAATATATTCATAAATGTATAGTTGTGAAAATGAGATTCAAAAACTTTTTCTTAATATATTGTGTATTGTATATCCATAGACATTTGAGTATATATACCTGCAGCTTGATCGCTTTTGTACAATCCCATTTCAGTGCTCACATCATTAAATTCACATTCCGACAATTTTTTGCAAACAGCAATCTTCCTTTGTTGACTTTTCTCAGCGAGACTGTGAAAGTATTCAACTAGTTCTTCCCGTGTGGGAAAAGCAGAACAGTAAGAATATTCCCGAATTTGATTTTCACTCGGAGACTGGATTTGGTTCCCATACTCTTTCGCTGTATATCAAATAACATAATTAATATCCAATCAACATTCCTTACAAACTTTATCTTACCTGCAACTCTGTTATTCATCATTTCCAGTCCAAAAATATTGTGCTTACATGGATTTAAGTCATTCTCAATGTGTCAACTAATATTTCCACTGCATATACCCATTGAATTCCATAAGCGCCCTCAAATGTTCCTGCAAACTGAAAAATATCTTTAATAATAGTGCATAATACGAAAGTTGATGTATTGCTATGGTTATCATGATACAAAGATCTTTTAGTTAACAAGATAATTAACTACATTTTAGAAAAATAGCCTGTTATGTACAAAAGTTGTTCATTTTTACTTTAAATTCATTTATTTAAATCAAATACTACTCACCATTTTCCTGACCTTCCAACAACCTGCATAAAGTCAATAGCTGAATAATGTCTCACGACCTTTGACATTATTACGTACCAGAACAATTATGACATCACTGGATTAGTAAAAGTGTTTCACGTCAAATAAACACGATTCATCTTGCATGTAAAACGAGAATTGTCTATAGCAGGGCTCACCAAACTGGGGGACGCGACCCGCCAGGGGGTCGCACGACGAGTTTCAGGGGTCGCAAAAAGAGTACTTCAATTTCGAGTTCCGAAATAGATTTTTCCGGGGTTAACCTAAATCAATTGACTCAAATTTTTCAAAGAATATTAGTTTATGTATTACGTCTCATATGTACTAATTTTAGCGTGATTGCACCAATAGAATTCATTTAAAAACGTCGATTGTACTTTGCCATCTAGCGGTTGGAAGTTTTTACTTCACTTAACGGTTATAAAGGATCCAACAGTGACATCTAGCGGTTGGAAAGTTTTACTTCACCTAACGCTTATGAATATACTTAGGTGGAGTAAAAATTTCCAACTGCTAGATGTCACTGTTGGATCATTTATAACCGCTAAGTGAAGTAAAAACTTCAAACCGCTAGATGGCAAAGTACAATCGACGCTAATAAATAAATTCTATTGATGCAATCATGCTAAAATTAGTACATATGAGACGTAATACATAAACTAATATTCCCTGAAAAAATTGGGTCGATTGATTTAGGTTAACCCCGAAAAAATCTATTTCGAAACTCGAAATTGAAGTACTCTTTGCGACCCCTGAAA